>JADDOH010011946.1:0-22533 GCA_016648135.1 Agrypnia vestita
GGCAGCAATATCCAAAAAAAATTAATGCCGTCATCGAGAATTACTAAAATAGAATGTACTGAATTCGAGTATTTATAGATAATATAGCCTATAAATGTATAATAAATATGATTTGGACATTTTAAATTGGTAATACTCGGTTTAATTTTTTGGATATTGCTGCCTTTGCTTTTATACCCGTCATATATAATATTAAATATATATTAAAAATTAAATCTATTTGATGTAATATAATTTTTTTAATATTAATATTCCATATAAGTTACATTCAACATAGATACAGAAGACATGTTAGAGATATTGAAAGAAAATTCAATCATTGATTTCAATTATTTCTTTTGCTGTTGATATTTCATATATATAAAGTATAAAAAAAAAAATTATAAAAAATTGAATGAAGAAGTTTTTCATACTGTGAAAAACTTCCTGTAAATCTATACCTTTCTTTACTCTTTTATATCTTATAGTCTGACGTGCATCGCGCCATTGTAATGATTGAATAAAATGTATCGCACATAATACTCCTCCAAAAAGTTAATAATAAAAAAACAGATTACAAAAAAAATAGATTAATTTTCAACATTCTCACGTATTATAGTGACTGTTACACCCAATAAAACAATTCTGATTAGAAGATAAAGTATTAAACGTGTAGCAAGTCATTCAATTGTTTCCGTAATGTATGTGTGTACGAAAAACTACGCCACGGCGAACAATGAATAACCGATGCGTGCATTTTATTTATTTACGTAGCTATCTCATGTATCTTGACACCGCACGCGATCCCACAAAAACATATAGTAAACTCCTCTATTTTAAGAATGTCGGATACAATTTCCGCATTTTGTGTTCCAGTGATCTAGGAACTTGCAGGAAGTAGCTGGTAATTGGGCAAAATCAGGAAACATTCTTTGAGAATGTTTTAGAAAAATTTTAACGCGTAATTTTTTTCTCAAATACAATACTTTTCCCAATAATATTATTAATTTTTTTAGTCAAAAAAGATTTTTTTAATTTCCTTAATGTATCAAATGTAATTCTTTTGTTAGATGGCAAAACGCGCTATCTCAGATTTTTTAAATTCAGTTAATATATAATATAAAAAAGTAGTAAATTTGTTGTTCATATCAAGACATAGATTTTCGTAATTTTTTCATCTTGTCGTGTAGATGTCAATTAAACGAAAACAGAGGTGTTAAAAACTGAATTTTAAAGTAAAGCTATATTATTTTTTGCCATTTTACGATATAATGTAAATAAAAAACTGTACATATTATAAAATTTGATGTTTATAATAAAATTATCATTGAACGCAGAAAACCGAATATTAATTTTGAATTTTTTTTAATAAAATTAAAAATTCTAATTCTTTATAAAATATTATTAAATGTGCTGTTTTCAAAAATATAGTATATTATTTGACATAATTTTTGGCACTCGCGTTTGATCAAATAAAATTTGTTTAATCAATAAATCGATTGATGCAAATGTCCTTTTATTTTCACTTCACTAAGATCGAGTTAAGCACTGTTCACACGCGGCCGAATTTTTTGTTAGATTTAGAAATGTATTCTATTGTGCCCTTACCATAAAAGCTTTCATGTCTAATAGTTGGTGACGAAGCCTCCAGAAGTGAGATATCACAAAACTGATGCTGCTTCCCAAGCGACCTGACTCTTTATACTCAGCCGCGGTCTCCCCACTTTCACTGAATATCACTCACACAAAATTTAAAGAATTTCTTCTTTCAATGTATCACCTTTTCTTGAGGCGCGCGCGATAAACTGCCTACGAAAGAGACAGGTAAAATAAATGCCGCCGTCAAAAAACCTCCTGATCTTCCACACATAAACGAAAAATAATTCAATTAAAAAGTAACAGCACCTAGGTGCCATTACTGAACACACTTTTAATCAGACAATATTCAAAATTAACAAGTATTAATTTTTTAATGCTTCCAAAATTAAATGACAAGTTAAAAAGATGATTATTTTATGGTGAATGATTTCTAGTACGTTTGATGGGAATGAGCCGTTTGCGATGTACCCTCCTACTATTAGCGACTCATCGCAGGATGAAGCTCATAAGTGAAAATTACAATACAAATGTAGGATTTTTCTCAAAATTTGTTAGATAACTATATTATTGATGAAGAAGACACAAATTACCATTATATAATGTGTATTTCTAAAAATGATGCTTGTGTAATTATTGCCTTATATGTATTACATAATTAATTTACAATATGAAAATTTTTTTAAATGGTAAATTTGTTTTTAAATAAGATTAAATATCTTCTTTTTTATTATTCTCGTGGAACTTGGAAGTCTATGACTACAGTCACAATTCTTGTACACATATACTTTTGACTTTTTGTATTTATATTGTTAATATTATTTCATTTTTTCATGTTAATACTTTTTGTATGATGTAATAGATCAAATCGGGGCAGGTATTATTAAAAAAGAAATAAATATACACAATACACACAATAATTGCGTAACAAAGGAGACATAAATTGGAAATTCAACAAAACAGAGCGATGACTATCATTATTAGGAAAAATAGATAATTTAAAATGAAAAAGATCTTTACATAGTTACTTAATTTGGCGTAAAAGAGAGACTAAAGCTAAACATGATAATTTTCATAATTAAAATAGTTAATGACAGAATGAGTAAATAATTTTAAAAAAAACATATAAAACAGATATTCATGGACACGATACAAGAAATTAAAACGAAATAAAAATTTCAAATCGAAAGAAAATAAATAAATAAAACTGTTTATACTACAAAGGACTAAAGCAATACAATAATATTGTATAAAATTTAATATTATTATTTGGTTTTATATAAAATTTAATATGCTAATGTTAACTAATGATAAATGGTTTTATCTACATAATAAAGAAATATTAATCAATAAAAATAAAAATAAAAAGAGCGCCATCTACCCTTGATATCGTCAATTTAACATATGTTCTGCCTACTGCAGCCTTCTCCATGCTTTCATTTACAAACTGTATACCATTAAAAATTACCTGGAGATAAACCCGAGTAGCCTTAGTCTGAATGACGAGAAAAAACGTTAACATGAGAATTTTAAAGGTAAGATAAAATTGGTTAGCGCACTTGCACTGGCTTCTAAGTACTCGAAGAAACCCATTAAAGGCTGAACTCGTTTTCAATGCAATATTTTTGGTGCAGATTTATTTTAATGTAAAATTTAATTTATTATTTTACAAAAAACCACTCGGTAGGTAATAAACACTTTTAGATTGATTTCAACTTTTTCCACCAGTTAGTGATAAATCCCACATTCTATTTGTATGTGAAAATAAAATACACAAAGACAAAAAATAAACAGATACTTTAATAATGCGCAGAGTTTCCTAAACATTGTTGGAATACTATAATGTAATTAAATTGAAGTAAGTAAAATATCTAGTCTTATTTAAATATCTAGATATAATAATTTTGTTGTCTGTTGCGTAATTAAAACATTCGATAATTAGATTGTGGCACGCAATCAGCGCGAGGCTTAAGGGTCTTTATTAATTATTAGTATCTACCGCGATTTTTCACAGGGTGCGGCTAGTTATATATCTTATTCATCTGTCGGTCCATAACGTCCGTAACTTGCTGGAATTAAATGAGTTAGATTCATAAGAGTGTGTCCCGCAATCAGCGCACGGCACAAGCAACACGCAAGGGTCGAAATTACACGGGATTGACTTTTTATATTGTTATTAAATTATATTTAAGCTTAAGCGAATAAAGTAATTTTTTTTTTTTTTTAAATAGAAATGTGAACACGGAATACGTGTCACATCAATATTTTTACTATTTTCAAACTAAGCTAAACACTTGTGCTATGAAAATAGGACTAACTTGCTAGTCTGGAGTGAGGTTCAAACCTGTGACCTTTGGATCACGAGGCCAGTGTTCTAACCACAAGACCAACAAGCTACTCTATATTAAAAACGAATATTTTTTTCATTCATGAATTTTCAGCTTCAAAATTATGCAATTATTATATCCCGTGATTTTTCACGGGTGTACGGTGTATAATGTTGATATTTTAAAAATTATATAGATATATCCCACTCACATGTGACAACTGAGTCATCAGAATTTTCGCATTAAAACTAAAGAGTGCTAATTGCCGCTTCTCTTACTTTGCACATTTCACATTCGCATATCCGTTTTGGAAATAGTGAAGACCTTTCACTTTTTTTTATTCTACAAGATGATGAAAATATCAATCATACCGACTCAGACTAATGATAAAGATCACATTAGTCATTTAGTCAATATCAAATCGTTTATTCCAAACAAGGTGTATTTTAGCTGTATGTAAGCATGTATTTTGAAAAAAAAGCGAAATTCAATAATTATCTGTCAATGTAATGTCATATTAAAATCTAAATAATATGATTATAATTGTGAGAGAAATATATATTTAAAAAAAGGATGCAAACACGGAATACTAGGGCGCGCATCACATCAGTAACCCAACTATTTTCAAACCAAGCTAAATGCTTGTTCTAAAAAAACTTGCTGCAGTCCTAGAATGGTTCTTTTGAAATGGTTCTCAAACCAATGATTACTGGATAACTAGGTGAGAGTTTTTATCACTAGATTAACAAGATCAAAAACAAACAAACAAGACATCAAAAAACAACAAGATATTAAGAGATAAATATTATATTTCGATAAACGCTATAAATACAGCCTATTTCAAAGAACTGAATACACGCCGCTGGTGTCTGAATACCAAATATTGCTAATTTTACTGTACTCCATAGAAAAGGATAGTTAGAATGAGTGAATACACAATACGAGTGATGAAGATACCAGAAATAAAGGATGTTCGTGAAATATCTGGTAAACTAGATCTGTATCAAGAATCAGATGTACCGAGATGAAGACTCTAAGATTCATTGCGGGCAAGACCTTTAGACAGAATACATAACGCGAAAATCTGCAGACCTGCGATGCAGAAGACATTGCACGATGGAGCAGGCAGAGACGTTTCTGGAGGGACCAAGTCGAGAGAATGGCTAACCGCCAGAAAGACCAGCAAAGAGATGGAGAGAAAGCTGGACGTCCTCGCCACAAGACCAGGACTGAAGCCTGTCAACACAGTTCACAGATCTACTAAAATAAGAATAAAAAGAAGAATCAGATGGGGTGATCTAACTATCAACCCATGACATGAGTGTCACATAATGAAGTAAATCATTGAAGAAAAAATATCTATACAGTAACCATAACACTCGTTTTTGTCATATAATATCCTAAAGAATTGTTTTTAAGGTAGCAATTAATGATCACTTAATTTGTATAGGTCAATACAGCACAAAACACAGCAAAGTAAAATCATTAAGTCGAGCATTTTGCATTCATTCTATAAACCAAAAGCTAATTTTATTAATTTTTCTTTATTAGAAACAATAAAGATTAATCAAACAAGTTCTGTATAATAATATTATACTATCGGCATCATAATACGATGTGTATTTAAAAAAAAGTGTTTGTTTATGTTAGTAATAAGTTGAAGATTTGCATAAAAGTAATTTTTATATTATTTCCGATGACAAAGTTTTCATCTTACTTTGCATTATTTTCTTAAACTTAAAAGAAAACTTTCTGCTATATAATAATAATAATTAAAATAGTATAGCAGATAGGATATTGAATTAAGAGTGCTGCAAAAATCTTTGTATGTAATGTTGTATACATTCCTATCTCATGATTATGTATTATTTGTTAAATAAAATACTAGAAGAATTTTAAAAAAGAATCTTAAAATAAAGATAT
This sequence comes from Agrypnia vestita, assembly GCA_016648135.1. Taxonomy (NCBI): domain Eukaryota; kingdom Metazoa; phylum Arthropoda; class Insecta; order Trichoptera; family Phryganeidae; genus Agrypnia; species Agrypnia vestita. The sequence continues at coordinate 5,826 of JADDOH010011946.1, forward strand.
ATTAAATACTTTACGTATATGCCAAGATATAAGAGACTGCATATACTGTTAAAATACTTAAATAATAGATGTCGATACCTTATTAATGAGCGGTTCATTGCTATTTTATTAGTATAAAATAATTTTTTCTATCTTTCACCCTCTTCTTTGTTGCAACTACTGTCAGTGAATAATTTATAAAATAAAAAATATAAGTGTGTCAAAAATGTAGTCGATTCGTGAAATGGCTTTTGATCTGGGTTACATTAATTTAAATAGTTTTGGGAACCGGAGGTATATTAAAAATAATAACAATATCATCCTTTCACTTCTGACCTTAGAATTTTACATTTCAAAATCGTCCGCACGAACGTAAAACAAAATGTCTAAATTTCACATGATTATAATTTAACGAAATAAATATGCATATTTGCATAATGGATTAATTAATTATAATTAAAATTCCCCTGTGGTAGAATTAGCCGTTTAGTGAATAATTCACGCAAAGTGCATTTTAATGAAATCAGTAAATTTGTACTTAAATGTAAGTTATACATTAGTACATTTTTAAAAAAATATTTAGAAGATAATTATACTTCACTTCACTTCACAAAATAATAATTATTATTATTATTTAAATATTCCAGAAAACGTGCAAGACACGTGGAATGGAAATGTTCTCCATATTTGAAATAAATATATAGATAATAATAAATATTTTTAAAAAGCTCGTAAAATTTTATTATCTAATATACATATTTCGTAGTTAATAATCATTATGTCCATAAATCTGGAAGTAGACAACTAATCTATTCATGGTATGCCTTCGTCGACACGCATATTTTACTTTTTATATGACATTAAACAAAAATACAGTATTCATTTACAGATTAATATATATTTAAATTTATGAACTTTATGTAAGATTATATAAAATCAATAATTAATCAGGCAGAATACTTTAAAATTTATTTGTTAGATCATATATAGAAAAATAGAAATGGCTGCTCGACCTTGTAAGGATATCACAAAACTAGCTCATAATACTTCACACTTCACAGGTAGATTTATAACTAAATTATGAGTAAAAAATGTTTAAGCAACAATATCTTAATGACAATGATAATCTGGAGGATAAATTACATCAAAAAATGCACTATTTTTTCTGTATTTCTTATCTCATAATTAAAGTAACATTTATCGACTATCATTAAAGTAACATTTATCGATAATATACTCGTCAAATAAAATGACTAAAGCCTTGCAGAAATGAATTTTTTTTATGAAAAACATACCAATTTTTATTATTCTCTTTTAATGACTTAAATGACAGTTCAACATTATAGTGATATTAAGTAGGAATATTAAAAAAAAATTGCAAAACTTTGAAGTCGTTTATCTTCATAACTATTAATATAAGGACATTGTTTCTCGAAAATTTTCGACTTATAATTTGAGCAAATAACCATATTTATATTTATATATATATAGATATATAGATATTATATATAAATTATATATTTTATATATAATATATATATATATGTTTTATAGTAAAGGTTTTCACGGGTGTTAGAAATGTTAGTATTAATTTCTTTGGGGGTAACCCGCGTCAAAATCTGGCCCTCCAGAAAGATCATTCGTCAACCGACGTGTTGTTCTATTGTGTCGATATTGATATTCGATATAGAAATATCGACACAATAGAAGCAACATCGAGTACAAAGCGCATCACAATGAGCCAGACAAACGCCATTAAAACCAACAACGGCCGGGAATTCCCAATATTCAATACAAAATTCCCATAAACCATTAAGGCTAATAATGATCGAAGTACCCAAATTTAGATTTTGACTTGTCAGACCTCACTTGGTTATAAGCTTCCGATACGAACGGACGTGCTCGCACTGCCCCTCGTGACGGAAATTTATTAACAAGGCACCCTGAAGATGCCTGTTGTGAAACGTCAGTTGACGAATGATCCTTTTGAGGACCAGATTTTGACGCGGGTTACCCCCAAAGAAATTAATACTAAAATATATTATATATCTATATATATATATATTAGATCTTATATATAGATATATATATTAGATATATATATAGGATATACTATATATATATAATATATATATCTATATATAATATCTTAATAAATATATATATATATGTATATATATAAAGTATTGTGGACAAGCTCTATAACACCATGTTAATTGTGTGAGAAGGTACAAGGTGTGCATTATTCATTTTAATTAAAATCTTTAAGTAGGTTCCTTACGGGTACCCACTGAATTTTGAAGTTATTTAATCAATAAGTTATTTACATCACGGTATCGGTAAGTCATATGACACATTTTAATTTTTGAAATTGAGAACGTTGTGGCTTTTTATAAATGTGAATTTTAACAGCCATAATGTAAAATTAATGTTTAAAGGTACCAAAAGAATCTTTATTCACCATGGTTATAGGTATTACATCTTTTTTGGTAATTTTTAATTACAAATTTTTCATCACCGGGTTTTCCGGCCGATGAATCGTTAAATTTCGACACATTTATTTTCTGTAATACATAATTATTTTGCATATTAATTTTTTCGAACTTTTATGAAATGGATAAAATTTTACTTTTACATTTTAGAAAAATCGGAGTCTTTTCCCGTCTCGATTAATGCGAATCCGGATAATCACGAATCTACTGTACATATATAATGATCAAACAAATGAAATGTTATCTTATTTATATTAAGTAGATGTGTATTAAGTAATAAAAAAAAAAATTGCCTGCGTATTGTAAATAAATAAATTAAAAAATTATTTTGATCCTTACAACTTTTACTAACACCACTATATACAACTGCAGTACTATATTTTATTTTATAGAAAAAATAAATATAATGTAACGAGATGGTAAAAGAGATTACGTACAAAATGACACGTAAAATGTAGATGCAATAAGATCGTTAACACTGGAAAATAAACGAGTCTTCTCGAGAGTTCGAAAAACCAACGTATTGCGTACATAATGCAGGACCGACAGCTGCGTACATGGAGTTTCTTTTAAAATTTCTATCGGTGCGATATAAGCCTCGGAACTACGGCCGGGATGGCCAGATGAGAAATAATAGGAACAACAGATATTAAGCGGAATAATCGAGCGAAGTACCTATCTGGCGATTTAAATAAGTGCGGCTACCTACGTGCGAGAATTAAATGGAATGTTCTAGCGAAAAATAAATAAAGTATTACCCAGCGATAATAAAGTGTTCATAGACGAGTGATAAATTGCAAAGTGTGAATTCAAGAATAGTGTATTAATTTAAATCATGTTAAGTGACCTAGTCGATTTAATAAAATAATTAATCACAAATTATTAAATCGCTAATTAATTGACAGTGTTTTCATTTGTCTCCCGTAGCCAAAATATTGTGACAAAAGTTATTTTTTAAAAGTATTCATGGGAGCTAAAACCTCTCTTAAACACATAAACTAGTCATATTTCAAAAAAATACACTAAAAATGTAACAACATTTTTTTACGTTTGTAACCTGAGGAGATATTGATAATTAGTTCAATTATGTTACTAATTGAACATAACAATTGGGTAGTCCTCGGAACAATGCTTTTTAATTCATTGATACTAACAATAATTGCTCAAATATTAAAAAAAACGTTTTTTCGCAATTTAAAGAATTCGGTAATAATTTGAGTCGCACACAAAAAACGTGGGATACAATTCTAATTATTTGTTAATCACTATTGCACCTCTTAAACGGTCCAAGCACCGAGATACTTAAAGTATTTACATCATGTGTTCAAAATGACAAAGCGTCACATTTTTATGTCGATTTTATATATTCTAGGTATTTAAAAAGATCAACAAACATTTTTTTATGGAATTGGTGGCACGTTTCGGTATTCCAATAACGCACTCAAGCGTGCCATGTGGTGATAGAAATTGTCATCCAGATGGCGTGATTTTTTTTATGGGCAACGAATTTTAAAAATTGACGGAAATATGACACCTAAATTAAAAGGTATGTTTTTAACGACTACGATATATTACTTTAATGGTGACCAGTTTTGGAAGGGCCGCTCCGGCCCGTCAACGGTCTGGTGTTCAAATCTCGTTTCAGATATTTAAAAAAATGACCCAAATCAGGTAAGAGCAAAATACAACAGAAATTGTTACCTTTGTATCGGTAATTTAATATTACTTGTGTACAGTTGTGTACTCTGTACGTTGGAGCACGATTCCTTGTAATTTATATGAAAGCAGGATAAATCCTCATAAAATTAAATAAAACAGTATTTAAAAAATTAAAAATAATTAATGTTACATTATGATGATAAATTTGAGGGATGTACCAAGGTCATCCGTCATTAAAAATACAATAATATCGACGCATTTCAGTCGACCCATCGTAAATGAGCGGTTTAAGACACTAGATTCTGAAATCAGAATAAGGTCTGTGGTCATGGTTTAGAATCCCAGACCGCCCAGTTATTTTATAATTTATTTTAGCTCAGATATTAACCTATTTATCTAGTGAAATTCAGAATCTGCTATTAGGCAGTCTCGTTACGTATTATTTTTAAATTTAATTATTTTCAAAACTGAAAAACCTCATGTAACATGTCCACGCATATGTTACCAATCCTCGCACACGAAAAAAAAATGCTTTACCGGATTTTAGTTTTATTAATGAACACTGAACAACATTATATAGATGATTGACCTATTAAACTCTAATGTGATGAAGCACCAAAATCGGGTAAAATAAATGTATAGATAATTACTTCCTAATTAGGTCTGTACTTTTCTTACGCGACATAATGATTATGAGTCCAAAAATGAGGCACACTGGCGCACATATTTTTTTCTTTACAAAATTTACTGTTCAGGGAAGCTTATAGTCATAGTTCGTACACATAATAGAAAAATTGGTGGGAACATTACTGGTGGGACCTAGAATGTATGTTTTGTATATGTAAATGTTTTGTATATGTATAGGAATGAAAAAGTCAGAGATAATATTATATAAAAACATGTGACTAATTTAAAGACATCCTGAATGCACTGTCTTTCGTCGCTTTCACTTTGTTTCTGATATTTCTTGAAGCGATGCAATCTAAGTATTAATGGTTCAGGATTTTTGGAGTATTTTTCAAGAACACAATACTGGATTTTATTCCCAAGGGACATCATCAATTAATTAATATATATTATAAATCGTCTATAATACATCTACATATACATATATAAAGAATATTGCTTTAAAAACTCCAATAAAAAATAAAGGTATCTCATTACCAACGGCAACATCTGTACTGGTTTATAGGAATGACATATTTTCAACCAGATGTAACGGTAGTAAAATACAACACCCACATGAAATAAGGTGTGCATATTAAACATATATATATATATATATATATATATATATATATATATAAAACATCCGAGAATTTGATAGACGTGGTAGTATATCATGGGTGGAATTGTGAACATTACATTGTGTAAAGTGATCACTTAAGCATGCCATATGATAGGTCGTAAGCCCTTTGGACACACAAAAATATTTCCATACCACTTTCCCATATAAAAAGTATCTTGATTAGTAATGGTTCTATTTATAAATGTGTTTTATGCTACCATCATAAATATTTACGCCTTACCGAACTACATAGATTACGTAAAAAAGCACTTCTTGGTATTTTCTCCCGCGAGGTATTAAATAATCAGACTTTCAATCTCCCAAATCGGGGAGGCCGGATGTATTGAGTGAATTCCAATCGGAAGATTTTGTATTATAACGTTGCTGTGACGGTCGGTGTGAAAAATGTCGATCGATCATGATACATGGCATGATTAATCAGATTTAAAATAATCATATAGAGAAATGACAGAACATCAAAAAAGTTGTAATTGTTTAAATAGAGCAATACCTCTGTTACCCATGTTAAATTACTTAAAAAATATTCAGTATATTCAGAAATATAAAGCAAGAGTTAGGTAAATGAGGATTCTCCCGATGAACTACAGTGATTTTTATTAAAATATTATACAACATATCATTTATTTGTTCTATTCTTACTTTTTCCATTACCTTTTACACTTAAATTTTCATTATTCCTCTTAAAAAAATTCATACGTCCACTAAGTCCCTAAAATACGTCATAATTTATGTCCATTTTACCACGCTTGTATTAGCTTCTTTACATATTTTTTAAAAATCATGATTATGTTATACCTTGATTTGTATTTTTTGTTGTTGCTCAACGTATATATTTTTGGATCGTTATTAACTCAGATAGTTATAGTGTACAAAATAACAAGAGTTCAATATAACATAATTTTTTTACAAATTATTATAACATACTTTTTTATGATAAAGACATTTCAAAACAAAAAAATACTGTCATTAATCAATTAATACAATTTAAAAATGTGTTTTAAATCAACAAGTTATACGAGTCACAATGTAAAGGGTAAAGTGTGCGAGTTTCAAGGCCAATCATAATAAAGATAAATAATAAGTCTTCTAATTTTAGTGTTGAAAAGAAAATTTTCGCTACACTAGGCTGAAATGTCAACAGTTAGGAAGATAAATGACATCAAAGTTTGCATTTTTTCTCAATGTTTCTTAATTATCTTTAGTATGTGTGACTATCGTGTAAGTAATTTATATTTAATATATAAAATTCAGTCGCATTGATACAAGTTAAATACAATGGTTAAAACGGTGCAGAAATTTGAACCAGATTTTTTTTGTATTTTAAGTAATAATTATTAATTATTATTAAATAATTATAGGTGAAATATTAAAATGATGATATATATATTGTAGAAAAATGGACTTAGGGTTTTGTTGAAATTGGCCATTCAAACAGAGTTTGTAAAATTTGCAACATAGCTTTCCCAAACGAAAATTGTACAACTCCGATCCCCATTAGACGATAAGACGATAGGCCTCACTACACATAATTATTGTGCCGTTGCATAAGCTTAAAGACACGGTGCCGTCTGCGAAAATGACGCTTTTTAAATTTCCATTGTTTTTAAAAGTCAATCCGATAAGGTACAATAACAATCTGATGTACAGAGTAAATCTGCATTTATCGTATATCTTCCTACAGAATAGTTACGAAAAGATTTCTCAGATGATTTGGGTACTTAGTGTATAAATTAATGTGGTGTGGTATGTGACCAAGTATGGAATGCAAAGATAATAAAAAAAACATCAAAAAAGTGTCAGATTTGATTGATATAATCAGATTAGAAAACATATCCTACAATTCAAAGAAATCAATTTTCTCTCGATCGAATAATCATTTACATACAGGAAGGCACAAAGGCAAACAGAGGCAAAGACAAACTTATTTTTATTTACATAGGTTTTCATTTTGAGCTCTTTTAATGAGTACGCGTTACGATATAGTTGACAATTTGATTAATAAGAGAAACTCGTAAATTTTTAAAAACTGGATATTTCTAAGGATAGGTGGTTAATATTACAAATTAGATGAAATATAAAAAATTATACAATAAAATCAATCGTAAAAATATTTGGTTGCCAGCGGTAACCGAAACGGGAACTTTTCCAATGCAGGTAACTCCGATTTCCAATTATACCGTGTTAATCATTTAAGTTTTACGACCTATTTATTCAATATATTTGTATATAGGTGTACATAATTGTATGTAAAAAAAATATTGGATTATTTATCGATTTGCGATAATTTTTTTCTGAATATTATTAACAATTCATTCTATTATTAAAACATTATTTATTTCTATTTATCCAAAGAAGTGCATTGTCTATAAATTTATTAACCTGGAACTTATTCCTAAAATTGTATTTAGTGATTTGCGTTAGTCTGAATATTATTCTCAATTTATTTTATCATTTATTATTTTTCATTATTAATTATTAATTAACGGTAAAAAGTGTATTGCGTAATTATATCACATTCAATTCATTATTAATCATTAATTAATCGTGAAAAGTGTATTGTACAACTATATCATATTCAAATATTCACAAAATATTCATACTTTGTACTTTAATGTCTAATTAATGACCTGTTGACGGTCTGTTTGTTATAAAATTAAAATAAATAAAATGTATTAACTTTGAGCTAAGAGAGGCGAGGATAAATATAACAATTTTTATTTAATCAACCATTTTTATTCAGTCTAGAATATGTTCGAAATAATTAATCTATTTTATTTTCTAGTAAAAACACACCTTCTTATGAAGTTATTTTTACTCCCTTTATTTCCTTTTTTATTATTTTTTTTTATTATATACTCGTGGCGTCTGCTTGCTTGCTTGCCAGCTTGCCGTCGAAAAAACATTGGATCGATTTTTGACCCTTTTCCCGTGATCCAATCGAGCTGAAACTTTTCAAGCAGACTGGTGGCGACGCCAATGATCAAGAAGATCTATCAAATTTTCGTTAAAAAAATTAATAATTATAGTATAATTTCGGATTTTTCATCGGAAATCATTACAAAAGTTTGACTACTAGCAACGGCGGCCCGATAACGTCGCGGAATATATTCTAAATTTGAATTATTCCGTCGGTATACATAATAGGTTCTTCACTGCGAATTTCGAAAATCTAAATTGACTGACAAATGTTTTTAGAATTTAATCTTCAAAGCATGAAGTTTCTTAACAAAGCTCAAAACATCTGACATTTTAGAAACATATTAAATTACTATAAGTTTAGTGTTATGTTATATGTTTTAATTCGTCTTTAATTGTTGTTATATTTTACAAAGAAAGGGAGTATAATAAAAACTTGGTTTTTATGGTTTACTTTTGTATTTGATAAGCTCAAATATTTTGAATATAGATAAATGAAAGCATATAATTTGTCTATGTTCGTTGAAAGAAGTTACAGTAGGTAAACGCATTGATAGCAGTATCAGAAAATATATTACACTTTATCTTATTCACGGAAAATCATATTATCGTATTTTTACATGCGTTACATTTCGGCTAAGATAGTTTGTAGAGTGGAATAATAATGGAAGAATTTCGCGAAAAAATTTGATATATTTATGGGACAAGGTAAGCCCGAAGCTTTGACCTTCCACGGAACCTGTTCTGCCATAAAGGTTTCCCATAATTACTGTTTGTTGGCGAGTTTCAGTGAATGAATATATACTATATATATGAATATATATGAATATATATAGATACTTTAAGGAGTATCTAGGGTGAGGTCACTGCGACTGCATTGTGTACACCGATTCATTCTGGCCGGGATAACTCAAATCTACTTTACTCAATTAAATTCGAGTATATGACTGATTACATAAAATGGGGAGATTTATTGATGAAACTATAGGTGTATAATTATTACTTAATTAAGATAAATTATAAAATTCTCACAGAGACAAAGCTATTTATGTGAGAAACAAGTATAGAAGTCTTTTGTATAATGTCCCAGGGGTTGCAACCTGTATGAGCTGGCTTAAGTGATCACTCTACACAATGCATCGTTTACAAATTTCATCGTAAGAAGATCCACACATTGAATTTTTGAACATTTCAAGGGGCTATGCTACTGACATCTATTGTTTCTTCTCATGAAACAGTAAACATATATTTTGCAGCTGGTAATGATACTTCATTATTTTTAATGTGAACTTCTATAATTCATCTTGATTAAATAATAATCCCGTTTATTGATAATGATGTACATATAAAAACCTATAAAAGAATAGCTTCCTTGTTACAAATATACTACAATACTGTATTCCTTTATTAACAGCATGATTGAGAAGCAAAATTACCACTATCAAATAGACGAAATTTAGATAAACGTTTTTGTAACTAATTATAAAGCCAATGCAAAGATTTTATAATTGATACGCTTTTGATAAAATGCTTCTAAAACACACAAACATGTTTTAAAAATCAGTTATCAATTACGAAATTAACACTCTTTGCCATATAATCGTATTCAAACACATCGCCCTGTATTCAAGTCTTAAGTAAAGTGGAGTTTTTGCTCCTAATCCTTTCTTCTGCTATATGAGAAAATGATGGAAGTACTCGAGAATGTAGAAAAATAGCCGTGGCCTAACCACAGAATGCCTTTGGGTTTACAATACATTTTTTGGTATTGATAAATTAACGTGGAACAATATTATTTAAAATCATTATTTCAATTTTTATTAAACTCCTTTTTACCAGTATTTTCATTCAGAATATTTTGAGTATGTCCAAATTTCTGAATGAAAATACAATTCGTCCTGTGAGACATCTATAATATACATTGATTGATTAATGATTTCCCTGTGACAAAAATCCAGTTCTGTTTTGAAAAATTTGGACATACTCCAAATATTCTGAAGTATTTTTCCAGTTGCTAGTGCATCAAAATATCTAAAAATCAGGATTTTTTTCTTGAAAGTGTTAATGTTGTTGGACACAACTTTTTTCTAAATAATTTTAATTAATGAGTCCCAATTTGTTTGCAACGCCACTGTAAAATAGTAAAGACATGCAGAGCCACACTGAAATTCGATATTCTGGAGTAGTTGTTCTCCAGCGAGATACAATACATCATTAGTAGTTGTATAGAATTGATCAGTTAATTAGGTATGTCTTTTAGTGAATTCAGACCTACAACGTAATGTTTTCATTTCTGTAATGTAATTAACCAGCAGGCCATGAACACTATGTGCTCTTAAGTTATGTATGAATATGTGGATTGTTTTTTTAAATAATATTATAACATACATTATGTTATGTATCTTCAGAAAATTATAGATTACGAAATCTTTATTAAATTGAAAAAAAATTAAACACCATCATATTTCATCATGTTTGGATGGCCGTAATGTATAATTGAATTGGAAAAAAAAATATTTTATTTTTTTCGCAAGGTCAAATAAGTCAATGTGGGGTACTTATGTAATAGAAATGGCACAATCCTCACATTAGCTTACTAAATATTGCGTTTTTGAAATGATTTCTGGAAACAAGCGAAAATTGGTTCGCTTTTCCGAAATCAAGTGCCCCCTCTCACGAGTTTTATGATTTTTTGCGAGTTTTGCAATCGTATCGCGATTTCAATTTTTTAAAGTATGTATACCTATACATTGTATCATTTATAAAATAGATATCATAGCAAGATTTTTTAACATTGAGTTATGTGCACGGAAAACGTTCTTAATCCGAAGTGAATTCTTACTTATTTCAAACTAAGCTAAACGCGTGTACTATGGAAATAGGATTTTTATTCTGGCTGATCCCATGGTTCATGTTTTAACCGAGTTACTTATTTGAACCACCAGATTACTTGTTTGAACCACCAGATCACTTATTAGAACCACTCAGGTCAGTAATCAGCAAAAAGTAGTTTGATGATTACGTTTTTATGAGCACACAAATACGAATTCTTTGTTTTGTTATAAAAATGTTAATGCCCTATATACTTAATAAATACTCGTAAATCAATTTATATATATATATATATAAAGAAACCCGTGTTTCTTTCTCCACAACCAGCCACAACCACCCACCGGTGGTTATGGTGGTGAATAACCCTTGGTGTCACCTTGAAAATGTGCGAGTTTGGTGGGGGTGCCTGTGTGTAGGTGGGAGTGGGTGACAAAAATGTGCTTTCTAGCACATTGTTTTGTTATGGGAAGGCCGCAAATGCTTCAGAATGTTTCAAAATAGGCGCGCCGACTGTGTCGGTGAGTCTAGAAGGTTCCGGTAAAACCTGATCTAGAAAGTTCTGGAAGGAGAAGGCTCTAGAAAATTGCCTAAAGTTCTATAAGGTTCTAAACTGAGTGGCGGAATGTGTCGGTGTGTCTAGAAGGTACATTCGATAAATTTCTTGAAAGTTCTGGAATGAGAATGTTCTAGAAGGTTCGCCAAAGTTCTATGACGATCCTACGCAAAGCCGCGCGGGCACAGCTAGTAAAATATAAGATACTGATACAGAAATACCAACATTCCACACTGACCAATTTAGATACTAGATTTATTGAGCTATAAAATTGGTTCCTATGCGCAGCCATACGCCGTAATTATTATACACAGGTATTTAAAAAACGATATACACAGTACTGATATAACGTGGACGTAAAAATTTCATCATTTCTAAACCTTGAACAATCATCTTTCAGATGCACATAAATTCTAATCCCAAAACCCATCACGATACTGCATACAATTTAAAAATAAATTGAATTTAAATATATGGGCGGGTCGCGGTAGCGGCCAATGAGAAAGACCCCAACGGTATTACACAAGCAGCCATAAAACAAAACGCTAGGAACAATTTCTTCGTCGTAGATAACAATGTCCCTCAAATATAACACATGTGTGAGGTCACTCGGAGAGAACTTTCGATTTCTGGTTCTTGGGTAGACTATTATATTATGGGAATCGCTCGGATGGTAAATAATGTTTCACAACCAATGCATCCCAGACGGTTTTCTGTCGAGGCGGTTCCGAATATTTTAGACACCGGTTTTTATTGTGTTATAAAAACGTACTATCTTTGGGTCAATAAAATTGTTTAATAGATAATTAACTCGTGTAAGAGTGTAGACAGGTCGAGGTTTTCGTCTCCACACTCGACAACCATAAATATATGTTATTTAAAAAAATCGTCGGCAATATTACGATATACAAATGTAAAAGTTTCTTTTTTTCTTTTTCAACATTGTGAATGATTTTATACATAACAATTCTTAAAAAATATATTATTATACAGAGTGTAACAGAGCTAATTCACAAAACTACATATAAAGTGTCGAAAATTCTTAAATAATAATCAATAAATAACAATAAAATAACAATTTTAAGTAACATCAATAATTATGGAAACCAGCGACTTCAGTATACACATTTACTGTGTCAATATATATGACCATCATTAAATTAATTTATATCAAACATTTAAAAATCACACGCTTTAATACAAGTCAAATAAAATTATTAAAGTATTGTAGAAATTTGAGACAGAATTTTTCATGGTTTTAATATTTTAGTCGATTAATTTTTATTTTATTTTTTCAAATGATTCAGCAACATTGTAGATTGACGTGTTTAAATATTGATTACATTATTTGTATGTATCTACTTATATTTGATTAATTATACCTACATATTTCGGAAAAACCTTTCCATTGACATGATGTTTTATAAAAAATTATGTAGGTGTAATTAATCAAATATAAGTAGATACATACAAATAATACAGTCAATATTTTAATTTTTATTTTATATTAATTTATTTGATAATTTGAGACGAGCTTTTAGGTATTTGAATACAATTTTTTTTGTTTTAGTTAACGAATTATTAGGTCCTTACATATGAAATTGACGTTTTGCCGTACTGGCAAATTTGATCTCAAATATCTTCTCTTTGGTTAGGAATTCCAAATCCAAATTTATACAGCTATTTACTCATGTATTTGTGTTTTGAAAATTATAATTCATTTGTTTTTTCCTCAATTGTTTTTTTCTTTGCGTCACTCAGTTTACAAAATGAAAAACTTGAAATATCGCGTTATTTACGAGTACGAGTTCCACCGTGGCACCAGTGCTGCAGAAACGGCTCGAAGGATTAATGATGTGTATGGCGACGGTGCCGCAAAAGAAAACACAGTGCGTTTTTGGTTCCAACGTTTTCGTTCTGGAAATTTCGACCTGCAGAACAAGCCCCGTGGACGGCCGGAGACCAAAGTTGATAATGAAGAATTGAAGGCTATTGTGGAAGCGGATCCATCGCAAACCACATCCGAGTTAGCTGCAGGCTGCGGTGTTAGTGATAAAACTGTTTTAATCCACTTGAAGCAAATTGGTAAGTGAAAAAGCTTGAAAGTGGGTACCTCACGAATTGAGTGAAGCAAATCAACAAACGCGCGTTGACTGCTGCGTTGCATTACTCAACCGGCACAATAATGAAGGGATTTTAAATCGAATCATTACCTGTGTTGAAAAGTGGATCCTGTACGATAATCGGAAGCGCTCATCGCAACGGCTGAACCCTGCCGAAACCAGCCAAACCATGCCCCAAGCGAAAATTGACTCCAAAAAAGTTACTTGTGAGCGTTTGGTGGACTAGTGCTGGTGTCGTTCACTACAGCTTTCTTAAATCTGGCCAGAGGATTACGGCAGATGTCTATTGTCAGCAACTGCAAACCATGATGGAAAAGCTAGCTGCTAAACAACCGAGGCTGGTTAATCGCTCTAGGCCACTGCTGCTTCATGATAACGCTAGACCACACACTGCACAACAGACGGCTACCAAATTAGAGGAGCTTCAATTGGAATGTCTAAGACATCCACCGTACGCTCCGGACCTTGCCCCAACAGATTACCATTTTTTTCGAAATTTGGATAACTTCTTGCAAAGGAAAAAATTCAACTCCGATGGGGCAGTCCAAACCGCCTTCAAAGATTTTATTGATTCCCGTCCGAATGGTTTTTTTAGTAAAGGGATCGATGAAAACTACCTATGAGATGGCAAAAGTGCATAGATAGCAATGGTACATACTTTGATTAAATAAATATATTATAATAAAAAAAAATCGGCTTTATGTTCCTCCCATACTAAACGTCAATTTCATATGTAAGGACCTAATATTAATAAAATTAATATCAACTCTATATATTAATATACATACGTATCTCAACGAGAGATTTTTTTTTTATTTTTCTGTAAAATGATATATTATCATTAACAAATTAATGTCGAATATTAAAAATTCATTCCCTTCAATAAAAGTCAAATATTTAAATGAATTTTCCCGTTAAAATCTAACTCTACCATTCACCAAGTAACTCCGCCCCCTCCTTCTGTCTGTTCGTAATTGCTTCTTAGATACCCTTTCAACTAAGCATGTTTCCTTTATTTTTATATTAGTTTATATCTTCAGCTGTCGATTACAGTTACTGTTACACTCGAAACTTGAATAGTACTCACTCATAACCTCAATTTGTGTTACAAAGTTTTTAATTTACATTCTATCAATAGTATTCTATTAAAGTATAGTTTATTTAAATGAATGGACTGCATGCTGCCAAAATATTCCTGAATTATTTAATGTATGTGAAAAAATATTATTTTGCGTAAACGAATATTAAATAATAAATATAAAACGAAACATTTTCCTAATTTTGATTTGATTTCTTAATTGTTTTTCAAATAATAATTTCATACATTTACAATGTATGCAAAAATGTATGAAAATACCTACTGTTATGTTTTAAGTATTGTATCAATACACAAATCATAGTACAATATTCTTTAATAATTGTGTTTCTATTCCAATAATTGGAAGTAATTAATAAAACATTTTTTAAATTTAAATTATATATGAATATTTCTTCAAAATAGATAAAAGATCTCGGTCCAGACTTCACCAACGTAAAGTTTAAAAATGAAATATTAAGAAAATAATATAATTTTAGTATGAAAGATGTATCGCTTCTGAAAATAATTTGCATTTATAAAATATGAAAGCATTGTTCACATTTCAAACGTCTTTATATGATTGCATAACATTCGAGTTTCTAAAAATCATTTAAATAATGTTTAAGACTGTGACAACTAAAATATATAAAATAAATTTCATGAATCATTTCCATACAGAAACGAAAGATACGGGATGCGTAGGTACTCGGAACTTTCTATACCGATAGACAGCATTGAATAATTAAGCTGCAATGTAATCAGATTCCATCTACTAATGTTTATGAGATACATATATAGATGGAATAACGGCATACATTAGATTTATACACTTATTATAATTACATATTGCTTAATTAGCAAGACATTTTTTTTGTACAATATTTTTAACAGTATTTTTTCGATACTTTTTAGATTTTTTCTTTGTATCCCTCGAAATCGTTCAAATAATTAGCTTTACTGATCAGGGCACTATGTTCTCAAAAATCGTAATATTACATATTTATAAAATGTGATTTCATTAAAATTAAATTAATTAAGAGAGTTCAAAAAACTTCGGGTAACTCAAAGAGGCATGGAAAAATATATGGAAACAAAAAAAGAGAGAAAAAAGAAGTTAGTAAAAAAGTAGACAAGAGTAGTTGATGTAATTGAGGAACAAGCAAATAAAACGACTGATGAAATCCAAGAGGTGGAACAATATACTTATTTAGGTTTAATAGTTGATAAACACTTTAATTGGAAACAACATATTGATAATATTTGTAAAAAACTGAGATCCATGCTAAGTGCATTTCACATGCTAAGACTATGTAGCTCTCGGGGCACACTGTACGCTCTTTACTTCGCGATGGTTGACTCGGTTATCAGTTATGGCGTGAGCAGTTATGGTCTTACCTATAAAACATACATTGATAAAATCAAACAGTTACAATTAAGATTCCTAAAACTTATGGTAGATAATAGAACCAAATGTATTTACAAGGATGATTATAATAAATTATTCAAAGTATGCAAAATATTACCAATTGACCAAAAAGTAAAATATAATATAATACTAGAAGAAATGATAAATAAAATTAATATACACACTGACACGCACCATAACTATGCAACCAGATCGACAGGACGAACAATGAGAATACCAATCACTAACAACGTGTATGGCGAAAGGAAAAGAGAATATATTGTGCCAAGAATCTTTAATAAATTAGATAAAAAATTCTTTGAGATGATGCAAGACAAAAAAACTCCATTGGCTTCAAAAAA
>JADDOH010011947.1:7491-102147 GCA_016648135.1 Agrypnia vestita
AAAATATATGTATTATTTTCCCCAGGAATTAATATGAACAGGTTCATACACGTCTAAGACGACACCATTCAAGGTAAGAATATGTTAATATAAAGTGTTTAAAATTATTAGTTTCAGTGTTATTTAATATGTGAATTTCTCCTCTTTATGCCGTTCGATTGATTTTATTGGGTTGTTTCCAATCGAAAATGTTTTATTTCTAATACACGAATTTTTTCTAGTGTTGTATTTTATTGTAACATAAATGTATCGATTATTAGGTTCGTTAGATGGTTTTATTACGTAATATTATGCAATTGTTTCCACACTGCTCCTATAAAAGAATTTGAAGTTTATTACGATACACAACGGGGTCCTTCATCCATTAGACGATTCATGTGCCAATTCAACGACGTATTACGAATAGTATATATTGTATTTATCGAGATTTAGTCGCATTTATTATTCCTAGTGAGGTTTTTAGTATTGGTTCCAGGCGCCATTATGAGGCGGAAATAGTTCATATTCATAGCCCGACTGCAATAGGTATTTTTGTCGCGTAAGAGGTAGCACTTTTAGGAATATAACTGTGTTTTGTTTCGTCCCTGACGGACAGGATGGTATAGCTGTGGCTATTTAGGTAATATACTTAGTAAATGCAAAGGGCATTAGGTATTTTCAATATAGTATGCGAACCCAAGATGTTAGAAATATTTTAGTTCCTATAATTTCATTGAATATTTGCTGCAGAATAATATTTGATGAGAGAAGTAGTTAATATTCCATTCAAAGCAAAAGTTTTAGTCAATATCTTTATAGGTAATATTCAAAAGCGCAATTTTCACAGAATAATTATTTCCAGTTAATAATATATATTTTAGTTAAATGTATAGTTAGCACAGGCAGAGTAATAATATTGTATAGGATACATTATTGTTAATATTTCATAGAAGAATATAATTTTTCTCACGATCATTATGTAGTTACAACGCAATTTGCAGTCGTTACGCAGAGCGTCGCGCGCTCACATATAAGAATAATGAAATATTTGATAATCCAATATATTGTATTTTGAACGCGACGGTTTGCTACTTACTAACCTTCATTATTTAGTAGGACCCACATTAGGGTCATCTTACATCGTTAGCCGTGAAAAGAATATGATTTACATTGATTTGCAATGGAATGATTTGTATTAAAGATTTGCTTCGCCTTATATATTCAACACACACCCCATGGGATGTCTAACTCTGGTGCCGGACCAGGAGCTATACTAAATTATTATTAAATGTATCAAGGCCGCGATGCCCTACTATCTATCAGGAACATCACAGTGCTTACCGTGTCCAGGAGAACGATTTATATTGAAATACAATAAAATGCTTTATAATATTAATTGAACATCATTTCGACATTAAATACAGTCTGCTCGATTTGACGAGGACCCACTATCTACATGGGTCATTACAAGTGTAAGAGGGTATGCACTAACATAATTTAATATTAGGTCCTTACATATGAAATTGACGTTTTACCGTACTGGCAAATTTGATCTCAAATATCTTCTCTTTGGTTAGGAATTCCAAATCCAAATTTTTACAGCTATTTACTCATGTATTTGTGTTTTGAAAATTATAATTCATTTGTTTTTTCCTCAATTGTTTTTTTCTTTGTGAGACTCAGTTTACAAAATGAAAAACTTGAAATATCGCGTTATTTACGAGTACGAGTTCCACCGTGGCACCAGTGCTGCAGAAACGGCTCGAAGGATTAATGATGTGTATGGCGACGGTGCCGCAAAAGAAAACACAGTGCGTTTTTGGTTCCAACGTTTTCGTTCTGGAAATTTCGACCTGCAGAACAAGCCCCGTGGACGGCCGGAGACCAAAGTTGATAATGAAGAATTGAAGGCTATTGTGGAAGCGGAATCCATCGCAAACCACATCCGAGTTAGCTACAGGCTGCGGTGTTAGTGATAAAACTGTTTTAATCTACTTGAAGCAAATTAGTAAGGTGAAAAAGCTTGAAAGGTGGGTACCTCACGAATTGAGTGAAGCAAATCAACAAACGCGAGTTACTTGTGAGCGTTTGGTGGACTAGTGCTGGTGTCGTTCACTACAGCTTTCTTAAATCTGGCCAGACGATTACGGCAGATGTCTTTTGTCAGCAACTGCAAACCATGATGGAAAAGCTAGCTGCTAAACAACCGAGGCTGGTTAATCGCTCTAGGCCACTGCTGCTTCATGACAACGCTAGACCACACACTGCACAACAGACGGCTACCAAATTAGAGGAGCTTCAATTGGAATGTCTAAGACATCCACCGTACTCTCCGGACCTTGCCCCAACAGATTACCATTTTTTTCGAAATTTGGATAACTTCTTGCAAAGGAAAAAATTCAACTCCGATGGGGCAGTCCAAACCGCCTTCAAAGATTTTATTGATTCCCTTCCGAATGGTTTTTTTAGTAAAGGGAGCGATGAACTACCTATGAGATGGCAAAAGTGCATAGATAGCAATGGTACATACTTTGATTAAATAAATATATTATAATAAAAAAAAATCGACTTTATGTTCCTCCCATACTAAACGTCAATTTCATATGTAAGGACCTAATATATGCATTAACAAAATGCACATGTTGCCTATAGCCCTATAACATATATAGGTACATACATCAAATATATAATGTTAATATTAAATATTGACACAACAGTTAATTAATGTGAAATGTTGAGAGAGGCGAAGATGGAGCATAAGGAATCTATAAATATTTGTCAATGAGAACCAGACGGGAAGCAGTAATTGCATCCTGTGTTTCTAAGTCTACTTAGACACCCAATAGTTCTACAGTAACGGCATAACAATAATTTTAAATCAAAATATATACATAAATATTATGTAACAAATACATAGATTGTAGTGTCGGACCTCCACGATTCCTGGGTGTTCTAAAAAAATACCCAGTAATTTGATGTCGAACAGATTTCTATCGCAAATCGCGCAAGTCAGCCATTGCAATCTGGAATTCAAATATAAAATAAAAACCGATACTTTTATCACAATGATGGATATATTAACTATATTATAAATAGTGTTGGGGGTAACAATAATCACTACGATAATCTTGCTTTTTTTGAGAATAAGGCAGAATTTTTCTTAAAGGAGTAACTTCACTTAAAATAGCATAAATCAAAGACAGATTTTTTTTGGCAAATTAAAAAAACTTTTAATATTTAATATATATATATATTAATATCTATTATCTATAACAAAAAAAATATATATTATATCTATATATATATCTCTATCTATAAGTATATATTTAAATAGAGATGTGACACGGAATTCGTGTCACATCAATATTCTTACTATTTTCAAATTAAGCTAAACGCTTGTGCTATGAAAATAGGACTATCTTGCTTGTCTGGATTCGATTTCGAATTCGAACCAGCGACCTTTGGATCACGAGGCGAGAGTCCTAACCACAAGACCAACAAGCTACTCATATATCTACTTCGTTTATTTGATTAATTACACCAACATGTTTCAGAAAAATCTTTCCATCGTCAGGATGTAAAATAAATAAATATTTTACGAAATAAAAGAAGTAGATATATACAAATAATACAAGAAATATTTTTTTAAATGTCAATCTACAATGTTACTGAATCAATTGAAAAAATGAAAAAAATTATTCGAAATTGCAATTTTCGTTGCGCGTCCGCTTCGACGCGCCTGACCGCGCTTCGTCACGTTGCGCTGCGCTCGGCTCTGTACTGATGTACTGCACAGCGCTGATGCGCTTAGACGAGTTTTTGTCATCGCGGCCGCTCGCGTCACCCGGACCAGAGGTGGCGGTGAATGCACCCCGCGATGCCGGCGCAATTTGCCGCAATCCGTTGCGTAAGCAGATTGTCATCATCTTATCCCCGTAATTCGCAGCCTCATCTCGGATCGACAATGCAATCATTGTGTTATCACAGAGCGCATCGCTTTGTGTAAAACGGTACTTGAATTAATATTTAAATTGACTGCACCGCTGCAATGAATGCGCTTTGTTTAGGTTGTGCTCGGAACGATGTTGCTTAAAGTGAGCAGTTTTATATATTTTTTAAATTAAATCCTGATATAATTATTTTGAAAACCAGCTTACGAACACTGTTTTATTTATTTATTTATTTATACGGAGTATTCACAAGTTTTCAATTACAATAAATCAAGAAAACGTAATATTGAAATATTTAACTCGTATACCAATATGATTTCAAATCTTCAAATCAAATCAAACTTGAAATATTTAACTCGTATACCAATATGATTTCAAATCTTAAACGTTCAGCTAACCAACACTATGACAGAAAGAGGAACAATAAACCAAAAAGTGAGAAATAAAGTATGAAAAGCAATAATTACATAATAATAAATATCAACAATATTAAGCGATAAAACAAAAAAAAAAAAAAACAAAGTATGAAAGACAGCTTTTAAATCAACACTCTTCCGAACATCACATTCTTATGACAGAAAAATAAGCAATAAATCAAAAAAAGTAAGAAACTAAGTACGAAAAGCAATAATATAAAAAAAAATTAGTACATAATATTAAATATCAACAATAATAAGCAAAAAAACAAAAAGAAAAGTGAAGAAAAGTATGAAAAACAAATATATGAAGTACATAATGATAAATAACAACAATAACAAGCAAAGTATGAGTACATGTTAGGCATTTTCAGAATTTGTACAACAAATTATAAAAATAAAAAAAATTATAACTTGTTTTTCTATTTTAATGCATTTTTCATAGAAGCTCAAAAATTAGGTACCGCAATAATTTAGCTTGTAGTTCTGCTGGCGGATTTACAGAGTCACGCATGTCAGAATGGAACGAATGAATTAAAATACAGTGTATAGAAACTATATAAAAATTAAATTAAAATTAAAAATCGGTTGCCATCGAGTATTCGTGAATTTGTAAACGCTTGGTCTTAAATATGTTCCAGATCATTTATTATATCGTCTTTAAATACATGTTGCTATTCATATTTCACATTGTGTTGTGTTTTGGGATAAGAGGCCCTACAAATGTTCCATGAGACAAGCTTCCACGCTACAAAACCGCCAATTATACAGCACGATTAATTGATTTATTGTATATTAAAAACATGATACCACATAAAAATGAGAAGCTTGTTAGTGTAATGGTCGCTCCCTCAGTGATCTGGTGGCTGGTGGTTCGAGCCTCATTCTAGGACATCAACAAGTTATATCTTTTTTTATAGCACAAGCGTTTAGCTTATTTTGAAAATAGAAATAATATTGATGGGACACGTATTCTGTGTTCGCATCTCTTTTTTTTTAATGCTGACTTCCATAGAGAAGACGTGGATTCAGAATATATCAGACATGTATGTAGGAAAACCGAGATGGGAAAGATATTAAATAACTCAATCTTGGAAAGACCCAAAGAATGGGTCAAACATAAAAGCCAGCTTTATCGACCAGAAAAATAAATTTCGATTTGTCAATCGGCAAAAAACCCTCAACATTCAACGAAAATGATGACTGGATTTTAAGAGAATGGGGCGATGGGCAGGACTGCTTACTAATCTGGGCCCTTGAAAAATAAAAATATTTTTTTATCTTTAATATATTGTATATTCAATTTTGATAAAAATAGCTTCACATATCACAATCCCATCAACCTATTCTAAAGCACTATCACCTTTTCAAAATATAGATGCTGAGATATTGGAGCTTTTGTTGAAGTTTTTTGTTCTTGTAATTCAAATAGTAGGTAGGTACCTACCGTTAAAAGTGATTATTTTGCTTATCATTATGCACATATCATGCATACATGAAAAAATAGCATTTTTTTTCACATTATAAAAAAACAATAATAATGTCACAGTTAAAAGCATAAAAAAATCAGAAAAAGAGCTGGTACGAGTACCTAACCTTTTTGGCCTTGTGGTTAGGAGTTAGGACTCTCGCTTCGTGATCCAAAGGTCGCGGGTTCGAACCTCACTCCAGACAAGTTAGTCCTATTTTCATAGCATAAGTGTTCAGCTTAGTTTGAAAATAGTAAGAATATTGATGTGACACGTATTCCGTGTTCGGATATTTCAAGCAAGACCAGGAGGCATACTTTCTCGGGTGTCCCGCAAGGCTCTAACCTGGGTCCATTGTTGTTTTCTATTTTTATCAATAATATTAAAAATGTAATTTTAAACTCGCGCTTTCTGTTATTCGCGAATGACTTAAACCTTTCTTAAACGATTTTCATCTTCTCCAAGCAGATATATCAAATATATGTGAATGAGGAAGGCGAAATAAACTTATGTTTAATGTTTCCAAGTGTTCGGTTACATCTTTCACTAGGGCCCAAAAAACTCCATTCTTTCGCTACAAAATGAACGACCAAAATCTGATACGAACGTCGAATGTTAAGGATCTCGGCATTAGATTTGTGAGCAACCTGTCATTTCACGACCACATAGAGGCGGTCAGTGGTAATGCATTGAAAATGTTAGGATTTGTTCTGCGTACAGCCAGGGTTTTCGAAAATACCCGCGTACTGAGAACTCTTTACAACTCCTTGGTGCGAAGTAGACTCGAGAGTGGCTCGATAATTTGGGGGCCATATGAGCTTAAGTACTCACTTATGGTAGAGAAAGTACAAAAAAAGTTTCTAAGATATCTCTACATGAGGGAGTACGGGCATAATCCTTGGCTGTACCCAACTGAGTTCCTCCAGGGTATGCTTGGCTACAACAGTTTAGAGACTAGAAGTGTATCTGATTACGCATTTTTATCGATTGTTGTGCGGTATGATCGATAATCCTGAAATTATGCGGAGCATTGGTTTGTATGTTCCTGATAATTACCTAAGACAGCGTCAGCATAGATTGTTTGATATACAGGACCAACCTGCCATGGTTATGCCTGTTGGAAGAGCTACCGCTATGCTGAACAATATTGCTCTGGATATCGATCTGTTTCATGTCTCTGAGAGGGTATTCGGAAGCAGGATTCTCCTACACCTTTGATGTGAATGATTTTATAATGTTTAATATTGGCTTGTTTATATATGCTTAATTCTAACTTATTTATATTATGGATTAAATTTTGTGTTTGTAATGTAAATGTTTTATAAAAAAATAAAATGAATTGAAAAGGCAAAAGACCAAGGGGCCGTCCTAGGAGGAGCTGGCGGCAACAGTTGGAGGACTGCTGCGAAGCGAGGTTGCAACTTAATTGAGCTGACGTGGAGACCGAAGCCCAAGATAGGAAAAGTTGGATCCTTTTATGCGGTGCAGGGACCTCGACCCAATAGGATAAGGGGTAGAAGAAGAAGAAGTAAAATATCTGAAGCCAGTGTCACGCTAGTGAGCTAACATTGTCTTCTCACACCAAGGGTTCCCGGTTCGATTCGTGGTGAGGTCACAATACATCTATGTGATTTACTCAAGCCTGGGTGTTTTGTGATGTGTTTCACTTCTGTAATTGGGCCTCCCGAATAGCCTCTATAAAAAAATACAATATTTATCTTGTGATATTCATATCACAAATATTATCCACATTTTAATATATCTTAATATGCTGTCAGAATTCTTAGATAAATAGAGATGCGAACACGGAATACGTTCGTTTCACATGAATATTTTTATTTTTCTTGAATATACGCATATCTATATAACTCATGCTACAATGTATTAACTGCACATGCCTGCTTCTATTTCATTTTGAAAATGGATTAGTGATGCCATTCAAATGCTAGGAATACTGTAAAAAAGCCAACATCTGTATTGATCCACAATTATCTTAGGATACCAACAATATAGGTTACACGGGTATTAATATTTTAGTGTTGGTCATTGACCCAGATGAAAAATATGAGGGGAGGTAAAAAATGCTTGAGAAATAGCTTTACTACGCGAGAACAACGGCAACAGTAAAGCGATTATTTATTGTATTGGCATTACTGCATTATGTACAATATTTCGCTTTGAGATCAGAAGTTTCCTTTAATTTTTGAAGTTTTGAAAAAGCAATTAATTATTATATTTTATCTAAGTTGGAGTCTGAACCTATGCCTAAGAGAGATTGTTTGTTCCAAATTTTGCCATACAAATTTTTCTCAGTTACACTCTAGGATCCGGAAGAAAATATAGCCCCCCCCCCTCCCTTTCTTAAGGATACCTCATCCTCCCCTGCCCGAACAATATTTTGCATAATCGTTATTGTTTATTCGCCCTTAACCCCTAATTGAAATTTCAATTTAATCCTTCGGTTAGGGATCGTTGGTAATATATATTAACTAAACCCACAAAAGCCCAATATAATTTTCAAAAATATATCGATAAATTGAAGATATATTTTCAACATACCTACTCCTTGTATTCAAATTCCAGATAGTATATCAGTATTATTAATGTTCGAACAATTAATTTGCATTAGGTCGTGAAATTTTTATTAGGTAGGTACATGTAATTGCAAAGAATTTTGATTTTATCTTGATGTAGTTGAATACAATTGTGCAATACAATAATTTTTACAAATTGTTTATGAAGAATTTCACCTATAATTTTTTAGTATTACTTAAACCGTGAAATACAGATTATTTTCAAAATAACTACCCAAATACACAGAACCTTATGTTGTTTTGTTAAATGAAACTAGGGTTGCCACCTTTTTTTTGTGCAAATAAAGAACATTGGTTATTAAAAGTAGAAAAAAAATTACATTGTGTCAAAGTAAGTACTATTTATTTTATTCTTTTATTTTGCTTAAAAACGTATTTTTCATTACTTTTAGCAACTTTTAACAAATATTTATCATTACTAAACAACTGCACGGCATGTTTGCAGTCTATATTATTTAAATAAAAGTAAATAAGTCATTCATTTTTATCAGATTCAGATACGCTTTGTTTCTTTCGTCTCGCCATTTGCTAGTCATCACAGAAAAAACTCTATAAAACCAATTAATTGTATTTTAACTGCACTCAATCCGCCATACATAAAACAAACAAGAAATTTTTACAATGACATTGACTATGTTGACATTTAAGGTTAGGTTACATTACAAAACGAGCGTTTATGTGGCGACCGCCATGGGGTATGTCGTCAATTATCGAACCTATTCGGCAACAGTCGATAACGTCATCGACCCCGATAACTCTCTCGTTTCGTTTTACGCAAAAATTTGTACGATCAATTTTTTTTTGTAAACATACAAAAAAAAATTGATCGTACAAATTTTTGCGTAAAACGAAACGAGAGAGTTATAACAATAAGTAAAATGAATCCCAGAGAAATCATATCATGTGAAATAAAGTATATTCGCGTACTTTATTGTTCTCATAAAGTACATTATATATGTATATATTATACATTATATATATATATAAAGTATAGAGTACAATTACTCAAAATAACGTACAATACTTGTGATAAAGTACGGGTGGCAACCCTAAATGAAACATATTAAAGTAAAATATATTTAGTGTACTGGAGAAAAATGCGTTGCAAAAGTCTGAAATATTATCAAATTTATTATTAGATCTCAATTGATGAGAGTAGTGTATTTGAAGTATAAGATCCTGTGGTGATTTATTTACATATTAGAATCGTTTAGTAACAGAGTTAGAAGTAACCTTAAAAAAATGTTTTTCTGAAAAAAAATAATTATACACTGTGTACACACACACATATTAGCTTACATAATTTTTTAATAGATCGTGCGTGACATCATTCATTTCGGATTATGTAAAACTGATAATGGTGACTGATGCCGAAGTTAAGAAAAGGTTGGATTAAATTTGGAAAAGATAAGAAAGAAATGAGTTAAGTATATTGTAGAAAAATATCTGCCTTACCTGAGTAACGTCAGAAAGAGGCTCAATCTCCGAAAATGCAAGTTGGTCACCAAAATTCGATGGAAGATGGTTAAGATTAAGAGACGAATTAATATTATTAAGAATAAGTATCTTGTTTTTGATAAATAATTTCGCACGCAGAGTGATAATGTGGATCACTGAAGATAATGACGATCTCCAGTAGTGATCAGATCATGGACAATATCAGTAGGTCCCAACGGAATGATACGAATGAGACGTGGAAATAGGCACAAGCTTGTTATAAAGTTCACCAGAGGTAATTTTCTAACAATATTAAATGTAAAAATATAAATAGATTAAAGAAAAAACATTAATTTGATTTTTCTGTACGTACCTACGTCTTTTCTAATTGATTATTAAATTTGTCACAAAAATATAAATTAATGTATTAAATTTTAACACACGAAAATCACCAGTACATATTTATAAAACAAGTTTTTACCACAGTTTATAAGGGAATTGGTTAGGTTGATAAGAGTGCTGGCGTAACATGCGCGATGTACTGGAATCGATTCTCGGCGCCTCTAAAATCCTTTTGAGGCGATTGCCGAAATCGTAGTATTGGTAAAATATGAAATAAATACATAAGGTAAAATTTATAATACATAAAAATGTCATTTTGTAATACATAAAAATACATAATCACTTTGTTTTGCGTTATTTGTTAAATTTTTCATGAAAAATTTTACTGGGGTGTCAGTTGAATATATCAAATATCTTTTTTTCAGCGATGTTTTTAATAAATAACCTTTAAATTTTTTGCGAGTTTGTACGTTACACTCGTTGGTTCTTCGTATTTTAAAAACGTACGCGAACTTCTATTCTGCAGTCTTTCTTGTGTTCATGTACAATATTTATCAAATTCTCAATGATTTCGTAAATGAAAAATATTCATTAAAACGTCGATTTTATGTGTTTGTAGAAATAAATATTTATTGCGTTTAAATCGAATCGTTTTGAAAATATGTCATGAAAACAACCTGGGCGCCCGGCTGATAGACGTTTAAGATAAATAAAGTTTCTTTCTGCAGAACTAGGCGAAGGGAACATAGAAACACAAATAGATTTCTTATCGTCAAGTGACATTACAAAAAATACTCAGCTGATTGAAAATAAAAATCTCTCGGAAAAATAATCCGGCGTTCTATCGGAAAACCATTTAGCCTGCGAATTCATTTGGCTAATGGTCACGTGGGACTTAGAAGAAAAGCATTGTTACGTAATGTACAATAATTGAATAGTGCGTAACATTTTTATAGAATTATATAAAACTTAGATATTTTATTCCTCTCCTTTAACGGCTTCACGGGACTTGAAAGACTACGACCGCAGTCACTTCTTCAAGAGACTTTTCCACCACCACGATGGTTCAGTGTGGAGAGAAATCGCTTTACTTACTTAACTCTTCCAGGTTCCTTTTTGACGTAAAAACGTCTTCAAAATCGGTGCTGGGTGTGGGGAGGCAATTGCGCCCAAATGAGCGGCTGCCGAAATAATTTAAAACTTCAATCACTTAGCTAACAATAAACAATGCGCCGCCATTTTAATGCACTTTTAAAGAAGAAGGAAGAAAATTTGTGTAAATACTGCTTTGGCATTCGTAGCGGCCGGATGACGCGAGTTGTGTACGCGCAAATTTGAACCCATGATTTTAGACATTCCAGATTCGATACTGTCCATTCAGAAGATCATATTTCAGAGACCAATCATTCCATTCGAGTGAACTAAGGTATTGTTTTAAAGAATAGGGTATTTGTTACAATTCATCTTCGTTTTTAAGTATATATCTCAAAAACTTAAAGTGATACGAGGCTGTGAATTTTAAAATGTTTGAAAAAGTATACCTACCTTAAAAAATTCTTTAAACATGAACTAGTCAATTATTTGGACAGACCAACCACGTAAGAGAAAACTTGTATAAATTTTACATTTGAAAGAGATATTCAAATAATATTAATTCCACATGTATTAAACTTTTCATTTCCGTATGATGCCCGGTGAACCAAGGATCTACTTGTATTACATAAAACAAAATATTTATAGACTTTATATCATTGAGTTAGTTAGTTTTCCATTGTTATGGTAATAATTTACATGTAGCAGTTTTTTATAAAGTACTGAATGTATGTTTGTCTAATTTCTTGTGATGAAAGGGTAAAAAATGTAAACACAATTTAATAAAAATTAATAAAAATAAATTTAATAAAATTAATCAATTAATAAAAATGAGAACTACATATAAGATCGATATATTCACGGAAACATAGAGGACTGCTATAGCTTAGTGGTCAGAGCACCGACCCCGGAAAGGAGGTGACCTGGGTTCGAATCCCAGTAGTAACCTTATATTTTTTCGTGAATTAGATTTTTCTGTATGTCTTTCTAATTGATTAATTAATTTGGTTTTTAACAATTTAAGTCAGTTAGGAGAATAAAATGTTACAGATTACACTTTTGTGTGGTAAAAAAAAATATATAATAAGAAAGAAATTAATATATTAACCCACGTTGCTGTATAAAACCCGCAAATTGGAAATATAAACTGTCGAAATATAGTAGGCATATAGTTCGACACAATATTATACTGACAGAAGATATTATGTCATAAAAACAAGTTTTGAGATAATCGCATTTAAAGAGATATGAAATCTTTTAAGCAGTCATACTATTAGAAACATTTCGGATTTAAAAATAAATATATGCCTCATACAGAACTGTCTTTTGGGCACCCACCTTATAACATTAAATTTGTTATTTAGACGCATGCTTAAAAGAAACTAATAAAGGGACTACTGAATTAAAGCATTATGTTAGTACCTATTTACTCTATTGAAAAAGAAAAGATCATCATATTTAAAAAAAATATTATTGATTACAAAAAAGTAATATAAAAATAATTTTAGCTGTTCCTATTCCTTTTTAATTTTCAATTTTAATTAGATCCTTACTAACTATTATTTAATAGTATCTTAATGCTAAATGTGTGAATAATGATGAAAGAAACATACAGGTCAAAAATAATTATAACCGTCGAAATATTCTTTATTTTTCAACAATTTTAAGATAAGCTTTGTTCTTCGAGACAAATCTTATTAAAACTAAAGACTCAGAATAGCGTTTCGCAGATCTTTATTAAATATTGTTGACAGATCAATTTGCATAAGATCTACTGCGCTATCTAGCTATTATCTTGCAGAAAGCATGATATGACTTAGTGTTTTCTGTCAGAAGAAAAAAAGATCAATATTACTTAATAAGTTTATTAACATGAAACCAAACATTATAAAACAAAATGCGTTACATCACGATGAAGAGCAAAACTATACTTAAATCTTTAAAAAAGGAAAAAACCAAAATCTGACTTGATACCTTCTGTTAGTACCTATACCCTCGATATCTTTCAAATTTTGAAACGATAATTTAACATCACAATAAATTATTATAATGTCAAGACGTAAATAAAAGTCGCCTTTCTTTATTATAACTATATCTTAATAATGAGAAAAAGTATATATAGCTTTAGAAGAACATTCCTTTCAGGAAAATATCATATGTGGATGGCGTAATGCGACGCTCGAGAATTAATCGCGCTCTTCTGACTTCATTCACTCATATGGCGACTGTGACAAATGCGATACTGTATACAGCGCAACCACATAATTACACCTCATGACACGTGGAAAATTCACACCATAAAATTAGGTCAAAAGGCAAGCGATCTCACTCCTCCAAAGATTCGAGTTCTTAGCACTTGGCACGTATGAGAGACATCTTTTCATTTATTTTCAGGTTTGCGGAATTGTGAAGATAAATCTGAAAACAAGTTTCCGTTTCGCGGATCGCAAGTGTCAAAATGGCGTCTACTGAAATATAAAGATGCTCCAGAAGTGAAGAAGATGTGTAATGATGTGTCGTTTATTTACTCACGTACTTACCGTCACGCTGATTCCCCACGAGAATAGGCAGAGAGGATAGAGCGCTACACTCTTCTGTCCTGAAATACAACTCTAAAAATAAATACAACTTTGCACGAAAGCTCTATCATTGTTGAGGCCCCTAACAGGATCATCTTCCAGTATCTGGTTAATCTAGTCAAGCCACGCTTTCCGCGGCCGCCCAATCTTTCTGGTATCGTCAACACTTGTGTCTTATATATTCCTTACCATTTTTTTCTCATTTATGCCTATGGCCAAACCACCTGCGCGACCCTTTTTTAATTCTTTCAGCTATGTTTTCAACTAAGAATAGCTTTACATTCCTTCCTAATTTGTTAATTTACTGTATTATAAATAGATTTAAACACATGCGTCTCAGTGATCTCATTTCCACAGCATTCAGTCTACTTTAGTTCCTCTTCTTGCGGCTCCAGCACAAACTCACCTACTTGTTCCACATATTCATTCCCGTATAAAGAATATTACATATGTCGTATAGAGAGTAGGTATTATTTAACTACATAGATCTCTAGCGAGCGATGCTTTTTGACTATTATTAGAAATATACTTTAAAGTATATTATTGACGGATTTGGCGTTAAAATTGTAGAGATTAGTCATGGTGATCATCAAATTTGGAAAAAACATTGACCTTGTTGTCTCTACGTGAGTTTAATATTTTAAAGACAGAATCATCACTTGTCGATGAGAGATTCAGTTTCTCTCAAAACATAAGTGTGAAAAATATTATTAAACTCACGTCGAGATAACAAGGTCAATTTTTTCCTAATAATGGTCATATTTTAAAGAGTTCGTGGTGAGTATAGCAATTCTAGAATTCATTTTATAAAAAAAAATCACCTAGATAAAAATTTGAGGAAACAAATTATTTATGCTGGTACAGCAGAAATCTGTTTTTGTGGTATACTTTGCATGCAATAGTGACTTGCATTTTATATGGACTGACTGATCGCCTCTGCCAAATTTACTATAGCTGAGACATTATCAATCAACATTTTTATAAATAACGGTGAACTTGCGTCCAAATATTGTATCCATCCGACGAATATCATTCAGTAGAAACATTGACAACTAAAAAAAAAAATTTAAAAAAATGAGTATTTTTCTTAATTATAATAATAATAGTATTATAGTATTCATACATTATATTTAATTAATTAAAATCTGGCGAAGAGTCCAATCCTAGACTTCTTCGTGACACGCGAGAATACTAACCATTACGCTATCGAGAAATGAATGAGATGCGAAAATAACAGATAAAAATTTATTTATTAATACTAACTTCATAAGAATTTCAGGGGTCATTTTATTAAGCATATAAATAATAAAGTAGGTATATGATGCATCTATTTCTATCGAAAAAAGTTGCATGCATTCGTAACGCATATTAATATTTAATTTGACTATAGTATATTATTTAACTATAGTATATTAGGGCAATAGCAAGATGGTGTAGAGATCGCTTATACATATCATAGATAGCGGGATTAATATTCGGTGCCTCCCGATTTCTATTTAATTAAAAAAATGGTTTGGAGGCGCGTGGTATCGATCCCTGTACCGATAAATGTAATGAAACAAAAAAAAAAGTGCATATCGAGGGTAGAAAGCCAAAAGCCAAAATTTTGAACTTCACAGGAGAGCAATAGAAAGTTGTGTCAATCAGATGTTGTTAATGTTTCTTTTATTTCTGATTTCCATATTTATTAATCCAAAACACATATGGAAATCATTTAATAATGAAAGAAATATTGACAAAACCGGATTGACAAAACATTATTTTGCTCTCCTGTAAAGTTCGAAATAATTACTAACGTCCTTTTAGCTTTCTGCCCTCGATATATAAAAATATTACACAATTTTTTAATCAGCGTGAATAAAAAGCCAATAAATATTAGTACCTACTGCAAAATAAAGCTACGAGAATAATGTTGAAAAATATAATATGTAGAACTAAATACAATGACCTTTAAACAGAACATATATTTCAAAGGTATGCTGGAAAAATATCGACAAAATTTATTAGAAAAAATATGCCAATCAATTATACGAGCCTATCTCCTATATCGATGATGTAAACATTTTTTTTATTGATTTCTATAATAATTTCATTGAAATTCCAGATGACATAAAAAGGAGAAAAAATTATATAAATTTAAAATTAAGCTCAGTAAATTCGTTATCTATAACTTATGTATGGCTTTTAAAAATGGATATATATTATGTTGGTGTTATTGCATATAGAAACAGTGGTCCAATCGGAGTATAAAGTTATAACGACGTCGCTAGCAACTCATGGAGCAATAAATAGGGCTATCCAAGCTTCTACGGCTTCAGAAGTTATTCGAGCTTACAACTTTTGAAATTATCGATAAATAACCATTGTGCTATAAATACATTATTTGCTTTTAGTTATTAAATTTCGTACACGTATATTATGATACCGTAGCTGGCTTAAAAGCCATTTTTGGCTACGCAACCAAGCTGTTAACTCGATTTACCGTAAGAAATTTCAGTTTTTTAAAAATAATAATTGAATGCTTTTACTGGTTTCAATGGTCTATACCAATTTACGTTAAGTATTGAACACTTAAATGTGAAAATTGGGTAAATATAAAAATATAATTTGGAGCATTCATCAAATTTCATCCAATAGGACCGCCCCTTTCTGTCTCTTGTCTCGTCTCTTCATTTAATTAGTGAGACAGATATATTTATATTCGTAAGTTTATTATTCTTTTCACTGTAAAATTAATTTTCGATCTCTTTCTGTCTTATTACAAACTAGTTGTTACCCGTAAAAAATGACGGAACAATGGTTCGCGTCTTTGCTAAGAATATTTATAGAATCTTTTTGGCGGGCTGCGGATATGCAATGGTGGCAATATCGATAGCGTCCTGCGCTAGCATTCGCGCAGCCGTGGTTCGAGCCCTGCCTCCAGCCGTTTAATTCGTTGTTTCGTGAATTCGAAAGAAATTACCTACGTTATATGAAGTTCAGACGGACAGACAACGAAATTATTATGTTTGATTGATATATATACACATATAAATTTTAAGTCTGATTGAATTCCAAAATATTAACAATATTTGTTTTCCATCCAATATTCTAGGCTCCAATGATTTTTTAAGAAATAACTAAAACATCAGTGTTACAAGTTTAATCGACTCTGGATATCTATGTTATTTCATGGCTAAGAAATGGTTAAAATGTGTATTTGACCTCATTAAGACGCAAATGACTTACAGCTTACGTAGGTAAACGATTTTCGAGGACACACGGATGAATGTTTAATCCGTGGTACCGAGTAAGCGATGGACAATTGAATTGGAATTTATCGAAAGAAAAAAAACAATAACACTGTGCACTGAAGCCAGTCGAGGATTGGTAACGGTTAGCCGATGTCAATAATGATTCGAGAAATGTCCGACTGATGGGTTTCGATTCATTGATCGCTCTCATCTCGAACCGTTTAAGCGTGATATTTTTTCTTAAACGTTTCAATTTGAAAATTTATGTAGGTACCAAATGGTCCAAATTCGACTATTGAGGTAAACTTAAATGACTTAAAATGAGAAAGAAAGACCTCTCGCAGTCGTAACAGCTTCACATCAGCAACGAGATTCTATAACGCTTTTGTATGTTCTTAGCTCCAAAACTTTAATAATTGTAAATCTATCAGCAATAGAAAAAATCTAGAACGGACCCAACATGTATGTTTCGAATGGGTAGGTTCAGTCGAAATCAACGCTGTAAACCGACACAACTGCCTAAAAATCGTAATTTTTAATTAAAAACAGTTATGACGTATTAAACAAAGTTGTTTAGATTTTATGATACTCTCGAAACTTGAGTATAATAATAAAATACAAATTTATCAAGATATTTTATAGATGTCTCGTAGAGACGAAATTGTATATATTTTTTTATGGAAAAGTAGGTATGGAAGTCTTTGGATGTCCATAGGGCTTACGACCTATCGTACCGCTGGCTTAAGTGATCACTTTACACAATGTAACGTTCACCATTCCCACCCATGATAGAATATCACGTCTTTAAAATTTTTGGAAGTTGTTTATATTTAAGTTTTACAATCCGTTTCACATATGTGTTGTAATTAACAATAGCGCCACCGGCTTCCAAACTTGTTTTTTACATTCCGTCATTTAGATACAGATGTAACTAATGAAGTTTCTATTTTATTGGATTTTTTTTAAATTCCTTTACATAAAAAATATGATTTCGTCACTATGAGACATCTATAATATATCTTGATTAATGATGTCCCCTGGGATAAAATCCAGTACTGTGTTCATTGAAAAATTTGGACACTCAGAATATTCTGATAACAGAGTTTACGTTTTCCACCCAACTTAATGATCATTACGAATAATCTCTTCTACTTTAACGCCAAATCCATCATTCTCAATAATGTCCCATCTGTCCATAACTTCTTTTATAAAAACTTTTTCATTTTATTTTCTTCTTTTTTTAATCTTTTCTCATTTTTTTAATATAAATAAATAAATGCTTATTCTTCAGGAACCAACATATAAAATTACCGTCATTTTTGACGGATTAATATAACAAAATAACTTTATTCCCTTCACTCAACATACGTTTGGTGTGTGACTAACACTTGTTCCAAATAATCATTTCCAACCAGGATTTATTTGTGTACGGGTGCCGGCAAAGGGCCCTTTGAAAAATTGGTACGCGCTGTTATATTATATAAACAAATTACGTTGTTCTCGCGTCGTGTGAATATGTAATACGGAATACACTAAAGCTTGTACGGCCTTTAGAGCGATTGCGAGCTCGGTCAAGCGCCTCTGGCCCGCGCACATTAACATGGGCGGCGGACCTCCGATACGTGAACTACTCCCCATTATCCGTCAGACCAAAGGCTCGACTGAAGACAGCCCGTGACACTGGCATTAATCAGTTCGCTCTCAGGAAATGTCAACCTGCGGCCGTATGAAAAGTTGAGCTGACCCGAGAGTGACGACAGGGGTAAAAATACTTGATGGGAAAGTAAGAAGAAGAGTAGCTTGTTGGTCTTGTGGTTAGGACACTCGCCTCGTGATCCAAAGGTCACGGGTTCGAACCTCACTCCAGACTAGCAAGTTAGTCCTATTTTCACAGCACAAGCGTTTAGCTTAGTTTGAAAATAGCAGGAATATTGATGTGACACGTATTCCGTGTTCGCATTT
Source organism: Agrypnia vestita (assembly GCA_016648135.1). Taxonomy (NCBI): domain Eukaryota; kingdom Metazoa; phylum Arthropoda; class Insecta; order Trichoptera; family Phryganeidae; genus Agrypnia; species Agrypnia vestita. Next base: position 26,545 of record JADDOH010011947.1, read on the forward strand.
CTATTAAAAAAAAAATGTTGCTCTAATTTTTACTCAAATTACCGCCAATGATACAGATATTAGCAATATGGTAGTTTCACTTGAATATAAATTGGAATTTTTTGAGTATTCCATGATCATATTATGTTTGTCATCCTACAAATAGAATGAAAATTGTCACTGCACTTCAGTAGCCTAACAGAGAGAATGAAACATAATGATTTCTTCGTGTAACGTCCGTAATTTCTTTCGAATTCACGGCTGAAAACAAATTAAACGGCCGGAAATGGGGCCCCGGGCCAGCAAAGCTGAACCGACCGCCTCTCCGTGGACCGCCAAAAAGATCCTATAAATATATATTAGGGCTTAGCAAAGACGCGAACCAATGTTCCGTCATTTTTGACGGGTTACACCTAGTTTATTTATATATTTTAAGGTGTTTGTTGTCCTAATTTTTCTTCGCCACGTAATAATTCATTTTTACATTATTATAAATCAACTCATCAATACTGAAATCATCAATTCTCTCGCTGAAAAGTCATCGGAATTTTCATTAAGTTGTAGGAAGAGCCAATTGTGTAGAACTCAAAAATATTTCGTTTCATACCGTACCTAGAAATCGTTTTGAATATTCTGATGTGTTTTATTGTAAGTGTTGTTTAAAAACGTAGTTAAAAACCTAAATTGCATTTAAAAAAAAATCAATTTTGAAAACAGTTTCTATGAATGGTATGAAACTAAATATCTGATTACCTACTAAGTAAAAATATTCACCAACAAAAGTTTTAAGGTGAGAGAATTATCCACATTTTCGCAAAAGTATGTTTACAGAAGACTTATCTTAAAAATGATTATAAGTGACGGGAAGTTGAGCTGTCAGGCAGTTGGTTTGTCGGATAGTCGGCATATCGGGCAGTTGAATTGAATTGTCCTAAATGAAAAAAGGAAATATTCGCATTTAATACTCACTGAAAGAGAGTACATTAAAAAATAATGAAATATATGGAAAAATTATAAAAACTCACTGAAAAAAAAAGTTTTTCATATTCACTGCAAAACTTTTCACAGATTTTGTGGGTGTATGTTTTAATTATATACTTTATTATTAGCCTTCTGCTTATTTTTTCTTGAGAATATCGATCGTCAGATGAAAGTCTCTGACAGCTCGGGCTGACATACTTGTGAATGTCGTCTGAATGTAGAGAAAATAATCATTTTGTCTTTGAGTAAGTGTATGTTAATTTTATTTCCAGTTACACGCTATGATGACCTGTGACGAATATTCATTTCCTATTTGTAAAATATTGGTAAATGACGACTATTTATACGTACACTAAATTAAAATTGTTCCCTTGATCAAATATTCCTTTATTTTTTATATTTGTAGTGTTTGTATATTGTGACTGGACATAATTGTTAATTTTAAAAAGTAACAAAGCTTGTATAAACCATGTTTATTATTTTTACTTACGAACGAACAACAACTTTTCTAAAAATTCTAATGTATAAAGAGATGAATTGGATGTAGTTATGCTGAAAGCGTTCAACCTAAAAAACAAGGAATTGACAAAAGAATTTTATACTTTGGTAGAAAGCAATAACTTTGTGGTTTGACATATTAAAATAAATAAAAACACTTTACTTTGTATTAAACCACGATTTATTGTTGTGCCAACCGGTTTCGCTTAAACTTAAGCTTCATCAGGGCAACTTAATAGTTATTAAGTTGCCCTGATGAAGCTTAAGGTTAAGCGAAACGGGTTGGCACAACAATAAAGCGTGGTTTAATACAAAGTAAAGTGTTTTTATTTATTTTAAAAGAATTTTAAATATTTGAATCTACAAAAAACTAATACGTCGATATTTAATTATTTATTGTATATTTTTTTGCATAGGGTTCATTGTAGAGATATTTTTTATTGTTTTTTAAGGTGAATATACAACGCGTTTTACCGATTGGATTCTTTCACATAACGTCTAAATGTATGAAAAACAGTAATTATTTTGTTCTAAGTGGGTTGGATGTATTCTATCAAATGTGATTTTGCCAATACTGAAAAATTACTTTAAAAATCACTTAGAGGCTTTAAATGTGTGCTTTTTTCATCAATGAAAGTACTACCCATAAGATATTTTCTACACTAATACCTGAAATTTGTATTGTTTATTTTATGTTCAATCATCAATTATGAAATGAAACCGTAATTAGGTCTAAAACATAAATTTAATTGTCGTAATGTAATTTATTTTTTTCACATTTATTAATTATCCTTCGAAAATATTGTCGGATTTTCCATCAGAGTATAGGTGTCCAGACATCGATTTTTTTTAATAGCCATTTATATAGATAGTGCTTTAGTGATTTAATGTAGATTCGTACACGGAATACGTGTCATCAATATACTTATATATTATTTATTAATTAAGCTGACTGAACACCAGTGCTTTATTAATTAACCCCAGGAAACTTCACTGGTCACATAAAGATTAAATGTACAGACTCATTGAATTATATCGAATTGTATTGTCTGTTTCCTTAAATAAATAAATTTAAAAAATATATAGGACCTACTTATTGGTCTGAATTTCATTTTTTATTTATTTATCTTTATCTTGATACATGCCGGTAGGAAAAATCTCAATAGGAAGAACCTGTGCCGAGGTAAGCAGTATTACGAGGCACGAACCCGCGACCATGGGATCACTAAGCAAGTGTCTTAGCCGCTAGACCAAGAAGCACATCAAACAATCCAATCAAAAGTTTTAAAGTCCGGAGAGAGCAAAGCTGCTGTGTAATTTTGATTTAAAGTCCCAATATTCGTATACATATTTCGAGGACTCTTACCATTCCTCTGCGTGGACCTCAAAGAAGACCACAATCTTACAACTTGAGATTGCATACTTACATAATATATACTTACAAGAGGGCGTTCATTAGGCTTGGCGCGGCCTTGGGCGTAGGTAGAAAGAGATTATCATCGCTGCGACACCTCAGAATGTGACTTAAAGTATAAAATGCCAAGATTAATCACCACGTTGCAACTTGGTCGTTCGCCAAACTTCCATAGAAAAAGACACATGAACAAGAAAGAACTATGCGCATATTATACTCGTATTAACCCTTCCCTTGCCATGCAGTAAGTAACACAGATGTACGGAGCCAATTAATCCTGTAATATTTCCGCAAATATGTGCAAAATCAAAATAATATATTTTATAGGTAATACAAAAAATATTAATTTTATATTATACAAATCTGTTGCTCTTAGAAATGACTAGTTAAAAATCAATTATGTAAAACAAATTCTGCTAAAAATATTTTTTTGGAAATTTGATACGTTGAATGCGTTGGATACAATTTAAAGTAATATAAAAAAATGATCATGCATTAATTAAAAGTCTGATCACAAACATAAACTATTATTTATTAAATATGCTAGAGCGCAAATACAGTTTCATTCTCAATTAAGTGCCTTTAAATTCAGAAAAATACTCTGGAAAATTTCGAGGATGTTTTCTAGCCTTCTCTTTGTTGTATGTTGATCTTTCGCGCTTTTCTAATTACATGATTTTTTTAACTTCACTTTATTTTTCTGCTATCAAATTTAATAATCGACATAACTTCCCGACTATTGCTTGCTAATTTGGAACTAAAACCCGCCCCGCCCGCACCCGGCGGTAACCCCTCGCCATGTCATTCAGTTCAATTTCGGGAGCTGTGACATCTTGATTACCTACCAATATACACTGAATTATTATGTCCAAACATCCAAAACAGTCCGGGATGGTGCAAGAACAATTGCAAATGAAGTATTAAAGTTTTGCGAAGCTGAAAAAGCAAATAATGGACCGATATTACCGTTTGACAGATTGAGCGGCCGCCATTCTAATTCGTTTCTTAAGTGTTGCCCGACCAAATTTCTATTAAGGACTCTGACACCGGTCACCGTACATTCTGTACATTATGTATTGTGTAATAAATTTACACCCTGGCAACTTCTGTTACGCGACAGGGACGCCCTCCCTCGCACGCCAATTTATAGTGGTCGCATTCTAGTTGAGCTCAGAAATTTTCAGCATTTGTGTATTTACTGTGAAAATGCAATATTCAATAGTTTTTAACGTGATTTGTTTGATATTTTGAAAGATATAATTAATTTTTATATCTCATATAGAAAAAAAATATCGCAAAAATATATACTCAGTTGACTAAATATTTTTTCTATGAAAATTCTTGGCTAGAATCATCAAAACAATATTGTTTGTTACACATGTCATATGGAAACAAAAATACTTGATTTTTATGAGGACATTATCAATCAATAAGATAGATAATGCCCTCATAAGGCGAAATGCGTCTCACAAAAATTAAAAATGTAGAACTAAACTAATAAGCAAGTGTTTTTATTTCCATATATAAGATTGTGGAGTTCTATAAACTTACCTTCGAAACAATACAATTGTTTGTGTTTTTATTACAATACGAGCGGCCCTCGTAGTCCAGTGTACATGACACTGGCTTCCCACAGCGAGGGTTCCGGGTTTGATTCCCGGTGAGGTCAGAATAAATCTATGATTGCATGTTTTTGGGATGTATTTCGCTTCGATGATTGGGCTTTACGGCCTGTTGAATACGGTGGGCCAAAAATTATTTGTTGTCATTTATTAAGGGGCACATCGATTAAAAGGTGCCAAATGGACTCAAACTAACATATGTAAAATATCATTACATTCTGATAAGTCTAACTGCCTCCGGATTGATGACGATTTTTCTTTTTTTTTCGAGATATGTTCTCATTAGGATTCCAAATCAATAAACGTAACTTTCTTCAAGCATAGACAATGTATATCACGATTGCGAGTAAGAGGGGTTAGTGGGTTCAGTATGGGAGAGTCGAGGAACACCTAGAGCGTACGTGCGTTCACGTATTTAGTCAGTGTCAGTATAGCTCTGGCCGCAGTTACTCGAGGTTGTGTCGGGCTCGTTTTCCTTATTTCTAGTATGGTTCGTACACGTCAAAAGCAGATACGTCCGTTGTTTGGTGATTCAGGTGATATTAAAAGTAATATATTACCAATCTATGAAGATGTTATAAAGTTCTGAGTGGATCGGCAAAAGATAAAACGTGATAATGAAACTAATAATGAAACCACTTACTTAGGAAATAGAGAATATTGTCGTTGCAAAAATTGAAGAAATATAGTCAAGAGCTTATTCCTACTATCCAAAAAAACGACGGAAAGTGACGTTTAAAAGGTATCATCTGAAATTCAACAATCTTTGAAAAACCACCCTCAAATACCAGAGAAGAAATTAGAAGAATTTCGCCGTACCAATTAAATATTGTTTGATATTTCTCTTGTTAGTGTAAGAATATTTACGAATGCATTTGCATTTGCTCCAGCTTCTGGCACATCGAAATGTATAAACCAAGCAATCACCGATTTTTTTTTTGAAATCAGAAATATCTATGAAGTCTTTGGTGGTTGTTGCATATGATGGAACTAACGTGAACGTTGGTAAATATGGAGGTGTCGTACATCTGCTTGAAAACAGATTAGGTAAACCGTTGCAGTGGATTATCTGCTTACTTCATATGAATGAAGTACCATTTCGGCACTTACTTCTACATATTGATGGTGGCACATCAGGATCCAAAACATTTTCAGGGAGAATCGGTAAAGATCTAGAAATATGTGAAAGAAGGCCCATTGTTAAATTTCAACGTATTTCAACAGAGTTACCCGAGTTTTCTGTTCAAGGTATTAGCACTGACCAAACATATTTAAATATGTTTGGTCAGTGCTAATATCTTTTACCTTATATTTATTCTGAATAGTCTCAGCGATTTCAACAGGCATGTTTCCTAAGGATTTAGTTAACAAATCGCCAGGCAAAATGTCTCACGCCCGATAGCTAACTCATCCTAATCGAATTCTGCGTTTGTATGTTTTAATGGAATGTCCTTCTAAAAACTTTTTAATTAATTATTTTCTTAATTCTTGCTACGTATGTCGTCAAGGCTTACGCCCCAACATGGTTTGCTATAAAAATTCACCCTTCCTGTAAAGATGGAGCACGGCACTTGTTCAAACTCATCACTGCAACGGGATATTTGTCCACAGAACTGAAAGCCAAATAGAATCTGTAATTCAATGGAACAGTTACTTCGCACACCCTGAAAATTTATTAATCGCAATGCTGACTGACTTGTTTCAACTGCCTACTATAAAATTGGATGCATTGTCTTACACAGATCTCATTGACTGGCAGGAGAATATATCCGATCCATCAATATTGAAATCCATACCGGACAAAAACATCCAACTGTTTGTCGTTCAAAATCAGAAAGAGAACTCTCATTACTACGCCTGCCATGCCGCAAGAAAGCCGTTGAAAGGCAGTCAAGACTGTGACAGAAGCTTCAGCCACATTGTGCCAAAAATCTGAGAGAGAAGGTTTCATAAAAAAACAAATATTATCTCGGAAAGCTATGCCGAAATTCGATAATATGAAGGATTTTTCGGCTGTTTCAAACATTATAAAAAATAATAATATTAATGCCATTTTTGTAAACATTTACTTGTAATAAATAAATTTAACTCGTACAAGTATATTTCGTTTTATTATTTAACTTTTTATGCATTTTAAACATTTTAAATCTTGTTGTAAAGACTCGTTAAAAATGAGATTTTTTTCCAAAATATGTGTTCTTTAAAGTCAATCCGGAGGCAGAAGATGATATCCCATTGTAATGAAACTTTATAAGTAAGTTAAAAACATAATTTAGCACCCTTTTCTTGACGTGCCTAATAGAAATCATAAAAAAAAAATTTCTTCATACAACGGTGGCCCACCCTACTGTTGAAGCGATAAAATTAATTTAAAAAATATTTAAAATTGCTATAATTTTATTCATATGTGAAACAAACTTATCAAATCGTATCCTAATGAGTATTGAATTGATAATAGCTCACTTTTCGGGAATTTATTTTTGAATTAAAAACTTTTATTTTATATTGAAAAAGAAAGATTTTTTCAAAATAAAACAGGTAATAGTTATATTCAAGAACACATATTGTGAAGTTGCAAAGTAATTTGTAACTCCCGTATCAGAAAAAGTGGATTGCTCTAAAAATTGACAATAAATGTTAATTAATTAATAAATGAGACTTACATATAAGGTCGATATATTCATGGAAATATACAATGCTTCTATAGCGTAATTGGATAACGCGCCTGTCCTGTAAAGGAGGAGATGCGTGGTTCGAATCCCGGTAGTAGCCAAATATTTTTTCGTGGATTAGATTTTTATGTATGTTTTTCTAATTGATTCATTAATCAGGTAATAGTTTGTCGCCTCCCCAGGCCATAGATGTAATCCCCAATAATAATTTCGCAGTCCATCCGTAACTTCCTAGAATCCAATAACTGATCTCATTCCGTTTTCGAAATACGTATGATTTTAATTTTTTTATTAAATAAATTGAAACCATAGACGACGCTTTTTACTCCCTTTCTTTTAACTCGTAGCGTCTGCGGTTTGTTGTCTACCGAAAAACTTTTGATCAATTTTTAACCCTTTTTCCGTGATCCAATCTAGCTGAAACTTTGCAAGCAGACTCTTGGCGACGATAAAAATGATTTTTTCGTTTAAAAAATTAAATAATTATGGTATAATTTTGGATTTTTCGAAATTTTAATGGTTTTTACAAATTGGAATCAATACAAATGAGTAATGACCCCTACGCGTGCAGTAGGCACGAAACCGGATTCAATGAGAAAGTGAGTACAATAAAAACTTGTTTTTAATGGGTTAGTTATTTTTTTTTTTTTTAAATTTCGCGAAAACGTACGGGTTTTTTACACAAATCTATTAACCGATTTTTATGGCTTTGCAAAACAACAGAACCTTTGTGTCCCCTCACAAACTTATTTATAACTAAATCCTAAACCCGGGCAACGCTGGGAACAGCAAGTATATAATAATTTCGAGAGATGCGATACCTCTCATGAACAGCTGAAAAGTCGTCACCCCAGTTCTATCTTGTCGTAAGGTCAAAACAACAGTTTTGAGAAAAACGCATTCAAAGTTTAAAATCGATTTTCCAACTACAGGAAACAATATTATTCTTTTCCGAGTTAATGATAATATTCTATTTTTTATTACGTCATTTGCAAGAGAAAAATTAGATTTACCTGGTAACGTTTTTTATAATTTTTATATTAAAGTTTGATAAAAATTGACGGTACGACAATCATCCCGTACATTGTGACGAAAACTGACGATACGACAAAATGGATCTGAAATATCGGTTGGTATTTAAAGGAAAAAAGATGCATTTTAATGTGTTTTTATTAATCGTTCGCTTCAAAATAACAAGAAAAATTATTTTCATTTAAAAAAGTATAAAAGAATTGAAATGATTTGATTAAAGTATTCGTTAACTTAATCTAAGCGATAATGAAATCATTTTTGTGAAACTCTACCAAAAAATATTAATTTAAACAACAGAAATACTAAAATAAATTATGATTTACAAGACCAGAGAAGCTTTTTGTTAGGGTAATAAGAAAATAATAAAGAAATACTAAATAAAAAATTATAATAAAGGCAAAATCAATGATTTTTAAGTAAATTTTCGTAAAATATTGTATCTACCGGTGGCGTGCATGAAAGCATTGATGTTAGATCACGTTTTTTCCTCAGTTCAAGACTTAATAATAATAATAATGTTATTTGGATAATTTGTATATCGCCGTTTTCGTGAGTACCTACACACTTCAAGGGTCGCACATCTTAAAATGGGAAATCTTAAAAAGATTTTCACGTCTCAGATGTGTTTTTTGTAATTTATTATCTACGAATGATGTCAAATACATGTTCATCTTATATGTACTTGATTTTAAGTATTGTTATGTTAAGATTTAGTTCATATCTCAATTGCTTTATTTGAGTATAATATGGAATAAAGGATAGCCCATCACCACCAGCACTGTAATTCAAAAAGTCTTTTCGTTTTAATTGAAATATGTATCTTTAATTTTACTTTTTCGTAGGTTATATTTTTTAATTTTTAATTGAATTACAAGAGATATCAGGCCAGATACAACAAATGAGAGCCCAAATTGAATGTTACGACAAGATAGAACTAACTTTTTTTAAACTTTTGTGTGAACATAAGATACATGCGACAAGATAGAACTGATCAAACACCAAAATTTTAGCATATAGGTACGACAAAATGGAATTCTGTACCATTAGAATAGGTGCGATAAAATGGATAGGAGCGATTTGTAGAGCAAGTCTCAAAGCTTCACGCTATCACAATAAGTCAAAAACGACGATTTTGACCTTACGACAAGATAGAACTGGGGTGAGGAAGTGTACATTACAACGTTTGTTTCATTATTTAAAAAATAAAACGTTATAACATCAAACAGCCGTGTGCAGTGAATATATTGAAGTATTACTTTTACGTTAACATTTGTTTGTGATGGGATGATAATTCGACAATCGATTCCGATAAAATTCCGAGATTCCAAATACGGTTCCTACAATGTAAAAAGGAATACGAATGTAACTTACTGAAATATTTGAAAAACACAAATGTAAGAGTAGGTGTATTGTTTTGTATTCACAAAAAAATAAATACACAAGTATTTTTTTGTTTGAGATTTTACTCATCGCGGACACGGGCCATTATTGTTATTGGGTTTACATCAAAAAGCAGTTACTTTCTTCGCATTCGGCTATGAATTGTGCCAAGAAGTCATAGATTTTTTACATCTCCGCTCGGTGAATATCTGTTTTGTGTGCCGAATGAACGGGTAATTTGAATTCCGGAGGCCGCTCAGGCGACAATCTGCGGGCGGATTGTGCTGTAAACACAGTGACGTCCCGCCCCAGGTGCCACCCTTACCTAAGAAAATTTCACAATGTTGCCCCTACTACTTATTATCTTTCCTCTAATATATTTCATATTGTAAATGTAAATTAAGAATAGAAAAAAATGCACAAACTTATTTAAAATGGCATTATGCAAAAATCTTGTATGTTCTCAAAAACTATTTTTACTTTCTTTCTTTTAACTCGTAGCGTCTGCTAGTCTATCGAAAAAACTTTGGGTCTATTCTTAACCCTTTTCCCGTGATCCAATCGAGCTGAAAGAGCAGGCAGACATAGTATGTGTTTTTTTTAATGAATTTCTTTTTTTCTCTCGAAATTCTTTTATCAGACCGTCTGCGTCTGACCTTTTTTTAGATAAAATATCTCGAAAACTATATCAGTTCTTCTAGATTTCACACACTAAAATTATGCTTACAGTTTTGAATAAAATATCTCGAAAAGTATTGGGCTGATTTTGTTGAATTTTGCAAATTATCTTGGTGACATGATTAAATCCACTAGCGCGTACTTTGCGAAGAAGGACGTTGCGAGACAGTACATAACACAGACATTTTAATATTTTCTAAATAATTTGTTTATTAAAAATATTAACCAATGTATATCGTGAACAAAGAAAATAAATAGAATTTTTTACGTGTAAAAAGTTGAATTTGAATGTATTTTTTAAGCCTCAGGGTGGTCTAACCGTTTAAATCATGTTATCTTTTGAAATTATATAGTTTTATGACTCGGTACATTTCAATTTAATGTGGCCGCCCATTTCTATTTTTAATAATACAGTTTTATAAGCCTCAATTAAATAACTTACTGAACTCCACATTTCTGTCTTGACTGACAACTCTTGCCTCATTCACATTCATACATCTTCGCACGACGATTGGTGACTCCTAGCATGACCATCTTCCAGTATCTGGTTAGTCTGGTAATGCCAAACCTTCCGCGTCTGCCATCTCTTTTTTATTTTATTTTTATTCTATTTTGGGATGTAATATAATGTTTGTATGTAATAAAAAAATTAAATTATATCAAAAAAATATTCGTTTAGTATGACTAGTGAAGTTTCCTTGAAGCTGGTAAAAAAAAAAATAATAAAAAACATTGATAAAGAATATGTGATAAATTATAAATATTTCAATTATGACAATGCATAAAATGGGAGGGGTGGGGAGAGGGAGGAAATGGGATTCAATCTTTCTTGCACCGTCAACACTTGTGTCATATTTATGTATTTAAATTAAGATAAATTATAGAAGTCTCACAGAGATGGATCTACTTATATGAGAAACGTGTACGGAAAATTTTTTATAGGATGGCTCAAGGTTTACGACGTATATGAGCTGGCTTGAGTGACCACTCTACACAATGCAATGTTCACCAATTTCATCTTAAAAACATCCACACATTATCACAAAGTTGTGTGTATGTTCCAAATCATAAATTTTTCATATATTTGAAAGGACTTTGCTAGAGATATATATATTTAGTCCTTCCCATGAAATTATAAACATATATTTCGCAGCTGGTAATCATTCCTCTATATTTTTAAAATGGAGCATTAAGCAAAATTCTTTTTAATGTATATATGATATTTTTCCAAATTATTTAACATATACACTAGAATACGACAGAAAATTAGTATTTCCAATTTTTAAATATTTTAATATATAATATATATAGATATATAATATATATATATTTCACATCATTCTTTCATTTCATACTCATTCGCTCAAACCACCTAAACAACATTTTTTTTTAAATTCAATTCACTTTTCTAAGACTATTTTTAAATTTTTACCTGATTTGCTCATTCTTTACAATCATAAATAGATTGGTCAATCACTTTTTGAAAGACGATATTTTTTTTCATTCAAATCTAATTTATATATTCCCTTACCAATTGGCTTCCCACGGAACGTCCCTGCGTGCACAACATGCAGGAGCAGCCCAGACAGTTAGGAAGACCCATTGACATTGTTTACGCGAAACGTACGTAACCATTAATGAATAATTACCGCACTGGTCCGATGGCCGCTCGGACGTGCAGCCGTCGAATCCCAACGGCCACAAAGCGAACCAAATTTTTTAATTCTCCGCCGCTCGACGCTGAGTGCGTAGAAACTTTAGGTCTTCTGCAATTTAGATCAATGTGTGGTCGCGCTGAAAAAATACGTGCGAATATTCCACACAGGTGTTTGTTATTTATACAAGGTGTCCGAATCGAGACAGAATATTATTACCATATTGTAGTGCGCAGCAACGAGCCAAAATCTTTGAATTTTTTATTCTACTACTTCAAGCTTACGACGGTAAATATTATTTAATTAAATGTTATTTTAAATGTGACACATCTGATACAGTACTGACATATTAAACTGTTTGAGACGTCAGTACTGTATTAAACAAATTGTTTTATAAAGGCCTAAACAGCCGAAACAAATGTCACATTTAAATAAGGCTTAATCTGCAGAACTCAATAATAATATTTAATAAAATTTAATTTATTTTTAAAATTTCATTAAAAATAAACGTGAAGTTTTCCAAACTAAGCACAAAAGCCACAAATACGGTAAATATTGGTGCATTGCAGTATTCTCTTTGGTTTGATGTGAGGGTGAGGTAGTGTGCATGACAGGGGCGGCGAAATTGAATTGAAAGGCTTTGCGTAGATACATGACGACAGTAAGTTAATTATATTATTTAATTTGATATCTTAATTAAGTGTGTGGAATAATTGCACAGGATAATAAAAACAAAAGAAACTGCACATAATCGAGGATTGCACAAAACTCCGGATATTCAAGAATAAACCAGAAATTGGTAGAAAATGCGACTGTATTCGCGAATCTTCCAGAAGTCTAGGACGTTATATGTATATAGCGCAGCAACGGACGTGAGCGCCAGTCTTGCTATGATATTTAGCGAAATCACAGAGGCGAAGCCGTATAAAGTAAAAGTACCACCATTTTTGACGGATTACAGCTAGTATATAGTAATCATAGTAATCATAGAAGCCATATTATGTAACGTTGTCATTTATTATGATTCATGAAACTCCGTTTGAGAAGAATGAAATAAGCATGAGAGGAAAGTATATTGGAATGAAAAAAGAATCAGATCCCGTCACTAAAAATTGAGTAACGTTTTCTTAATTATGGATATGATGAAAATATTAAGAAATTTTATTAAACTGAAAATATTAATAATAGTAGATGTGACCTCTAATAGGTTCCTTTTCTAGACATCTGTCTAGGGTATCCAATTTTTTCGTCCTATTTAAATGTTAATATTTTACGCAATTATATAAAAAAAATACCTCATATAATAAATGTGTTAAATATCTTAAAATGGATTATTTGTGTATTATAATTTATGTGTTTAATCTAGGAATATTGGATGATGTTGCATGCTGCTTTCGATAGGTCTCTACATATTTGAATCATATATATGTTGGGCCCCTTATAGTTTTTTTTTAAAGTAAATTAGTTAATTACTCTTCTATTGGTTAACGATTTCCAAATGTCTTTAGTGTGTTGTATGCTTTCGGAGCTAAGAACTAGTCAATTTGTTGTTAGAATATCATTGTTGCTCTCGGCGCTAGTGTATGTTTGTACATAATGACTTTACTTTCGAAATAAATATATTTAAGTTGATTTTGCTAGGATTTAAGAAACACCTGAGTGGGCTTCTTCAATGTAGAAACACGGCCTTTGCGGCCACCGCGCTGTTTATTTCTTCATTACTGTTTTGGTTGCTATAAATAACATGTAATATACGAAATGTATGAATTGCTACTTTTAATGGGCAGTCCTATGAAGGTGATATATTAAGGGGTATTCTCAAGGTTCATCCAAAAAAACATATTTTTCTCTTTTCTTTAGATTCTTACAAAAAACTTTTCTTTTCTTTATATTCTTACACATAAAGAAAATCGATTTAGTATGTGTAAGCCGTGCGTAGTCGCACATTATTTCGACGTGTTGGTGTTTATGGGTATAACCACCAACATACGTGTACAATGGCCCAAGAAATAGGATTGCCAATCTGGTGAATAGCCACTGTGTTGATATCAACTTCTTCGATGAATCATACATCTCATTCTCATCAGCGGCAAAAAGATTGTTATCACAGTATTAAAATTACCCTCAACCCTATATGATTATACCATGTTGTTACTATGCTAGTATTGTTTTTTTATATATGTGCAATTTTTCTAATCCATTCATTTAAGTCTATTATTTTTGTAAAATCAATGTATATAGCCGATTGGCGTATGAATAAATAAATAAATAAATAAATAACAAAACAAAATGCCTCGTACGCACGGGTTACACATACTAATACAAATATCTTTCTTAAATGTAAAGAGGTGTAACTGAACGTTAATTATTCAAAAAAACTAACACTTTTATGAACCACATTATTTTTAAACCAATGAAAATTGTAAAAGCATTTTTTTTACTCACTTTCTTTTATCTCGTAGCGTCTGCTTGCTGCTTGCTTGTTTGACGAAAAAACTTTGGATCGATTTTTAACCTTTTTCCCGTGATAAAATCGAGCTGAAACTTTGCAGGCAAACTCGTGACGACGATAAAAATGATCTAACAAATTTTCATTTTAAAAAAATTAATAATTATAGTATAATTTTGGATTTTTAGAAATTTTAATGTTTTTTTCAAATTGAAATCATTCTATATTAGTAATCAGCTCGACGCGTGCATAGCACGAAACCTGATTCAAAGCGAAAGGGAGTATTGTAAAAACTTGTTTTTTTATGGGTTAGTTTTTTCTCTTTTTAAATGTATAGCTAGCTCTTTTTGTTAGCTAATCATGGCTGTGTACGGATATTTTATATCACGGTACTCCGAGGGTAAATACAGTGTTATTGGCATAAGTTACCCGTCACTGTGGGGCAATACGCCACCGCATACTGGATACGGTTAAATAATCATTGAAGCGTTACTTGTGTGAATCCATTACGGCCATTAAGTTATGCAACTTCCGTGGCACATTTTAGATGGAGATGTGCGTTAGCAATATGTTATTTGAAACTATTTAATTGTAGCCGTTTAAACTAATAAATCTCTCCGTATTTTTTGTGAAATGATGTATTATTACGTTTGAAATAATGTATGTACAACAAAACGAAATTGCCGACGTTCTAGAACATCATCCTCTATTAAACGAGTATTTAGGTGGTTATAGCTGGTAACCGTAACGAGCAATTTGCGGAAGTATTTAACGGTTAGTTAATGAAAAATTATAAAACAACAGTTTAATTTCTTAAGAACAACATCTGTTTTAATAAATAACGGATTCAAATTTATTTTTATTATTTTTAATAAAATAATTACGTTTTATGGTGTAACGTGTAGTATGAAAGAGATTTATAAATTTTTACATACCTACATCCTTAGCTATATTTCCAGTAAAATTTGGAATCTTAGAAGGAAAGAAAGAAACACGTTCAACGCTTTCAAGATGTGGTGTTGTTGGCGTCGTATATGCGAATACCACAGACGGCAGGACCAACAAATGCCTCCTTTCTTCAATAGAGATTGTTCAAAAACATTTAATTAACTTCATTTAAAAATTGCCATAAACTAATTCATATAAACAGAAACAGACTGAATTTTTACTATTAATTGTAATTAATGAACTCAATAATTTAAATAAAAGTAATGAACAGTTGGAACACACAAAACATTTAGTATGTCAGTATCACGATTCTTAATTTTGATACTAATTTTTCTTGATCAAGATTTTTATTCAAACCATTATATAAATATATTTTTAAATTCTTTTTAAAAAATACTTCAACGAAGCAATTTAAAAAAAATCCATTAACGTGTTAATCACAAAATGTATAAAATAAATAAAACAAGGAAAATGCTTCCAAATTACAATGTGATACTTTGTATTTTTAAATTATTGCAATATACATAAAATATAGAATTCAGAACATTTTAAATTAATAGTCCTCGGGGACTGCATTCAAAACATTCTTTAATTTTTTGGATATTGTTGCCTTTTCCCCTTTATACCCCACATATAATATAATATAATAATTTTTTCCTATATTGTATATATTTTATATGACAAAAATGTGTCTTTATATCTACATAAAATGTATTATCTATTTTAATTAGTTTGTGAATATGTTTTTACTATAATTTATATGGAACAAGTATTAAACTCTTGACTCAATGTCTGATATAAGAAATATTACTATTATTATGATTATTGTTATAAAGCAACGTAACGTACACGAATACAATTCAGGGAATAAAGGATTAATAAACCATGGAGAGAGAAGGTAATTTTAAGGTATTTTAGATACAGGGCACGTATGGGGCCCAGGTTACAGGTAGTGCATTATATACATGCATAGTTACATATATATGGAAAGTTAATGTATACGTGGTGTACAGGTGACATGGTCATCTGAATCAGGGATGGAATGACTGATGCCCCTAGAAATATAATGCGTATGGTACTATGCAGACGTAGGGAAATTGAGCCCGCTGTAGTTATATCTCAGATGATCGTAGGATAAACTGCGATACATTGCATTTATTGCATCCCAACAGGGGCGCAGCTTATCAACTTATTAATGCGCACCTGCCCTTCTGACTTCCTTGTGGAAATGCTCCACGCTGCATTAATTGCGAAGCGGATATTAACTTGATTAATAAGATGGCCATACTTAGTAATTGCGTACGTACATATTTCAAAAGATCTAAATCAGCCTGTCAGGTAACTGGCAGACCGTGAGTTTTAGAAATTCTGTTCCAATAATTATTCAAATGTTATAATTTCTAAACTATAATTGAAGTTAATCATTATAATACATCCACAATTTTGAAATACCACAGTCCACAAACAAATATTAATTTTCGTACGATTTATATGTTCTAACACGATTATTATTTAGTATTTATTTATTTAATACATGATTTCATTTAAAAATATTTCATTCTATCTAGTCATTTAAATGTTTTTATAATAAAATTTTTGCACTCCGGTTTAAACCTCCTTATATTCACTGTGTTTTGAATTTCATTTGGTAGGCTATCGAAGATTTTTAAACCTTTATACATCATACAATTTTGTGAGGTGTTTTTCTCTTTCGTTTTATTGTAAGAATAAAAATCCCTATTCAGCTTCATCCTGTTATCAATGTATTTGGGTACTAATCCGTATTTAATTACAATCTAATAAAAAATATGTAATTATATAGTATAAAAGTGAAAGTCCCTCCCAAGCACAAAAGTTTGTCTCTTTTTGTAGAGGTACAGCGAATAAAATGTATGTATAACTATAGTTTAAATAGACTAAAATAAAATAAAATTCGTGTAATATTAAATAAAAATATATAAAATATATTGCAATAACTACGAGAAATACCTGAGAAACCGGAAATCAAACATAATAATTTCATTGTCTGTCGTTCGTCTATTTGTCTATCCGTCCATAACTTCGTATAATGTCTGTAATTTCGTTCGAATTCACGGCTAAAAAAATAATTAAACCGCCGGAGATGGGGCTTGAACCCCGGGCCAGCGAACCTAAACCGGCCGCTCTACCCATATTGCTATCGCCGCCTCTCCGTGGACCGCTAAAATGAAACTATAGATATTATATACTAGGGCTTAGCAAAGACGCGAACTAATGTTCCGTTATTTTTGACGAATTACAGCTAGAGAGTAAATAAAAGGCAGTTAAAGTAAATCGAACTAGGGTAATATTACGCACTTAAATCCGGTTTCACGAATATGTCGATTGTGAGTGTTGTGATTTTTTTAAATCAATAATATATTTATAAGATTTGGCTATCCGCCATATTTTCGCTCCGCCTCTGTCCAGAGAAGTCTGAGAGATGGGTATTGCATACTATTTGCTGCCGCATCTGGTAGTCAATGCGAGGCCCGCAGCTCGCGGCCAGTACAAGTTATCCATCCTGGCATGGACATCCGCAATTATTATGTTTGATAAGGGACGACACGCATGGTCCTGGCTGCGCAGAGGCGACCGTCCACCGTATAATAAGGACGCCATCAAACGGCCGCATTTATGGGCCGCTCGGCCTCCTCCCATGATTTATTCACACTGTCAGACGGATTGCCGTACCCCATGAATAAAATTATCCTTAATGCATCGCAGACGAATATGTACCTGAATATTTATGTTGATTTCGTTTTTTATGATCCTATTAATAGGACGAATTTCCGCTATGCGATATTTCGAATTTCGCTTGGACGATGGGCTCGTCACTGAACGACGTGGTGCTTTCGTCTGCTTCGAATATTGTATGAAATGTTATGAAACTTGACTATTCATTGTTTTCTTAGAAATATTGCTTTTTGCATCTGGGCCAATTCATTTCAAGTGGTCCAGGACTGGTTGCTCGACCATCTCAGTGTATTCGTTTTTGTTTTGGTCTTTCAAAACTAATTTTTTTAAACTTTTTTTGTATCCGGTTCAAAAATGGCGGTCATTTTTATTTTACTCCGGAAGCCGTTTTAGCATTTTCACGTATCAATAATTTTCTAAATTACTTAGTACTGGGTTATCCTAGGCTTTTCAAATGAACTGCATTGTGTTCAGTACAATCTGGTCTACAGATCAAATATATTTTAACTTAGGTAATATTTTTTGTTCATGTACTCTTCGTAGCTAAAGTGATTGAATGCGATTGAAGAAAATTAAATTTTCGTATGATATTTTCTCAAAGAAGGTTAACAGTTTGTTAGCCTCATTTTTTGTGCCTTTATTTAAGAGTTTGTGCCTTTATATAAATAAGAGTGTAGATATTTTATATAAAATATCAATAGTGAGTATTCTATCCTTTGAAAATTACAGCTTCTTGAATACAAAATTTTTACATTTATTACATTTGCGGGGACAACACGTAACTGCCCAATTTTGAAATAAAATAAAAAAACAAAAATAATAACCAATATTATGCCGTTAGCGATTTATATATGTGCAATAGTTCTTTTTATCAAATTCTTTACAATCAGTCAATTTTTTTCTAAATTTGTGTGTATATAGGAACTTTTTAATTCCTTAATGATTAACATATTGTTCCATAACACTTCTCCCTTATTGTCTATATTCCCATTCCTTCTTATTTGATGAGCTCATAACTGAGGATCGTGCTCCTTTCTTCAGCTTTTCTACACTTTTCGCCTGTCACTCTCAGTCCTGGGCCTTATTTAGAGCGACAGCGTTTTGGTCATGTAACGGACTGTTCACCTTATTGGAGATGGACCTATCGCCTTTCGTGTTTGTACATTTCTAGTGATCACCCATTTCCCCAGGTTGATTCCCTTTGTTCTACCAGCACGCCCGAAGTATGATAGAATTTATTTCTTGCATGTTCTGGAAAGCCTTTCTTTAGTGCAGAGTTCCTGAATAACAGAGGCTTTCGAACGTCTCTCAATCCGTAGCATTTGCAGAGTACGTTGCCAATAAAATATAAAAATAAAATATTATAATTTATATTGAAAATATATGATGAAACTATGACACCCCAAAAGAACTAACGTGGTAGGCGGTTGGATTTAAAACCAAAACACACGGCACATATATACGACGGCACACACATATGGTACGACAATAATAAAATATACAAAAAGTAAGCATTTATTAAAGAGTTAAGTTTATTATTACAGTCGTTCGACATATTTACGTGTAAAATAAAACGAATATTTTATACGAACCGTATATTTCCTTGAGAAGCAAATCTCGACGTTTCGCTGAAGTCTTATCCGCATTAGTTCTGTGAACAAGAAATTTAATTCATACACATATATGTACTAATGTTGAATATCCCATGTATGTGCGTATTGTCGCGGGACTGTAGAAACAGAAAGTATCACACATAATCGAGGATTGCCCTGCACTTTATATTTTACAGTTAATTGGAAATTACTAGATAGGTCTAAAATAAATTGAAATGCAGACTAAATTCTAAAAACCTCTGGAAACCCGAAACTGTATGTAAGCGGGACGACGTCATTGCGGAACACAGTTTGATTGTGACATTCCACAAAAAGCGGGCAATTAGTACAAATTGTTAGCGGCCAGCGGCATAAATTAAGAGAGTTCCTATCGGGTGTTCGACAGAGATGAATGTGATCAGAAAATGCGTAACAAAGTGCTCCACAGACGAGTGATTGATGAGAAATTGTTGTGAATTCACACTAATGTAACATATCAGCTCTGATTATGGACTCTACAGAGAGATACGAAACGTCTACCAGAAATGTCGTAGAAACACAGTAGAATACCCCAGATAATCCCTCAAACCAGAAGATTCTGAACGGCCGATATCTTGTCAACATTTTCACAGAACAGATATTCATATGGCATCGTTTTATTTTTAAAAGAGCAAAATACCGCGTAACTAAGAAGTAAGTATGTACCTACATCAGGAAACGACAACACAGTTTTTAAAACACATTTTGAATAAAAACATGCTTTGAATACGTCCCAATAATTTTATACATGGAATATCATTGATTCATATAAAACTAAATAATAATGAATACTTTTTAACTAAGCACATATTTTGAAAAAAATATATCTATCAAATAATACACCAGAATAATTTTATTAACTTATTTTCGTATTTTTTAGATAAAATTAAGGTTACTACAACTACTTATATCCCACCACTATTTAGAGTTACTTCTTGCATTATAATAATTTTGCTATGAATATTATCACCAAAAAAATGAGTAATGATAATTGTCCACAGCTTATTTGAATGTCCATACGATGCACATATAACATATTGTGGACTGTCTGTTACGCTCTAAATACCAATACATCGTACCCCGTGCACAAATACATTTTACCTGCGCTAAGGAGCTCATCAGATGTAATTAACGACGAGTACAAATAACATGTTATTAACATTTCTAACTGCATTGCATCTCGATGCTGTTTCTGAGAAAGGTAGCTTCTTTGCAAAATAACGAAGGGTAAAAAGTTAATTGAAAGAACGATAATTACAGAAGCGCCATTCTGCCTGTCTTCGAGTGACGCCAACTGTTGAGGAAGTCGAAAGAGTCTCGCCCCAGTCCAATGCATTCTGCTTGACTAGTAATAAAACGAAGCAACGACACACGTTCTAGGAACAGACGCCCGTGTCGACGATTCTTCATTAAATCTCGCATCCATATTTTAACCCAAAGCTCGTGCTTTAGTTGTTCCTAAATCTCCTGTGCGCAGTGCGATCCAATACTTATTTGCTCACGCGCAACTAATCAAATGCGATGCAATGCACATATATATTTACCAATCGCAAAAAGTTGTCCCTCTATATGGAGAGAGAACTGCCTTCGAGATTCTCTCTCGGGATTGGTTTTTCTATCCCGGGATTCCGATACCGGGAGATACTTGAGTACTCGGAGAAACGTGAAAATTATTTTAAAAAACTCGGCAATAGTGCGGAATTCTGCCAACAGGTTCGCGGAAATAGAAACATTTAGAAAACTAGGAATGAATTACATAATATTGTGGATATGAGAATTCATGGGCTGTATGCGTGCACGTAATACCCATTTGACACGGCATTGTCGGAATTAAAAGGGTTTTAGGAATTAAATACCTATATTCAAACTCGTTCAACATTTTTTTTGACAAAAGCATTTTTTATGGTTCAAAATCATTTTTTTGACATATTCCATAATTTGGGATTTCAATTTGCGCCTTTTAATGGGCTTACAATGGGGAAAATGGGAACGTTCACGTGAAATCAAAAAGCGTTTAAGTGCTTTAAATTTTTGGTTTCGTTTTTTAGAGGATTCGGAAAATTTTGTTAAATTTTCCTTTAGCCATCATCGAAATAATCCTGTATTTTGTAATATTTTAAAAATATATATCATGTCATTGTATTTATAAATCAAATTAAACTCGACGAAACATAAGTTTAAAAATTAAACATGTTGTGATTGAATAGTTTGCAATATCAACTTGAAAGCAACTATCTGCTTCGGATTCCATTAAAGGGTCCTCGGAAGTCAACACAACAATATTTTGCAGTTAAATATTTCCTTGAAATACTGTGTCGTAAGCTGAAAGCTGCAATTCCAATCTAATACTTAACCAAAACCATTGACACTCACACATCAGTCCTGATGACCAATCTTGCAATGGGATTCAAATCGTCGGCCAGAATGGTCGAGTACACACGGAAAAATATTCCAGAGAACTTTAACCGGATGAAAATCCTGCGACAAATAAAGAATATAGCTCGTTGTAGCATCTACCCTAAAATTAATTTTTTCAAACCGGCTTAACGGCACGCTGCAAAATTTTCCAAACAAAATGTAGGGAAATTTTGCAGTGAATACCTACTCATTTTTCTTATATTATAGTCAATATTCATACATACATGCAAGAACCGGTCTGATAAGCATTTGTATACTAAAACATTAAATTTAGAACGAGAAAATAACAGCAATTCGAGCTTTCTTTGCGCTTTGTATTTCTTCTATAGTATTATTATTATTTATTATTAGGAATCCGAGTACCTCCACAAATAGAATATAAGTTTTGGCTTCCACGCGAGTGTGACTTTATACCCGGTGTATATTATGTGGCATTATTTATAATAATATTAACTACATCATAATTTATTTTTTACTTTACACCATCTGGTTGTTGTCATCAGACACGTTAATTTGAAACAATTGTACTTATACATCGTTCCAACATAATTACAAGTAGCGAAGCTTTATCCCAAATTAATTGGTTTGCGCCTTGGTTTGAGGAGAACAGTGACATAGGTATGACGTTTACCTTTAGATTAAATTGACATCCGACACTTAATCAAGTGGTCGAGTGTTCGCACAAAAATACATGCAACTAATTCGTTCTATTTTGCGCAGCAAAACTAAATGATTAGTTCCAAAAATAATGTGAAAAATATTAGAATTGAAAGTAATATTAATATAATAAAAATATTAATGATAC
This sequence comes from Agrypnia vestita, assembly GCA_016648135.1. Classification (NCBI taxonomy): domain Eukaryota; kingdom Metazoa; phylum Arthropoda; class Insecta; order Trichoptera; family Phryganeidae; genus Agrypnia; species Agrypnia vestita. The sequence continues at coordinate 49,422 of JADDOH010011947.1, forward strand.
TTCTTCTTGGCTGTTCAATACAAATATCAAGTGTGAAGAAGCAGAATGCTCCAAAAATATTAATCCACTAGTTGTTCGTACCCGGGGTTGCACGGGTTAAGGATTAAATTTGTGGGGGGAAACAAAGGTTCGATTCGAACGGTATAGATTTGCATTGAAAATATATCAGGTGGAAAAGGGCAAAAGAGGAGGGAGGAGATGTCACCTATGTTACTCGGCTCCTAAAGACTAAGTTTGAAAATTTTGAGTCCGATCGGTCAAACGGTACAGGTTTGCATCGAAAATATATCAGGGGAATGGGAAGGGGTAAAAGAGAAGGGGGAAAATCGGACAAACTGTGTAGATTTGTATAGAGAACAGACAAAGACACAGACATTGAGTTTTTTTGGTATAGATTATCGGAACTATGCTCCGGAACTGTAACTAGGAAAGGCTCGATGTTTCGCAGGAAACCTGTTTGCATTGGCACGCGTCTAAATCGTGCAATCCGAGGTGATGAATATGTTTTCATAATTATCAAATCAAGCAAAGAAACCTTTTAGATCTGAGTTAATTGAGTAATGTTCAACGGTATATCATGTTATTGTTAAGACATCACAAATGGTTAGCAGTATTTGGTAGGCCGGAGAATAGACCTGATTAATTATATTAGATCACTTAACAATACAGATAAATAAATTCAGTGAATACAATTAATACTCTGATGATTATGCGAAAATATTGCGTATGTATGTGCGAAGAGTTCGCTAGCAAGGACAGAAGAAAATAAATTTTATTGATATGTCATTTCCGCCTTTTTAAAATATTATTTGTTAGGAAAAAGTTCCTTAACAACGTAATTTGTGTAAGTAGGTAGTATGTTTATTATTTTTTATCAAAAAAATTCTGATAGGTGCCACAAAATTCACAAAAAAGTTTATTACAAAATGAACTTTAAATCTACATGATTTTATAAATAGTGTCAAATTGTTTGACATTTATGGATAACGAGCATAACGAATTTTTTCGGTCACATATTTTTGTAAGAAAACTACTCTAGAATGAAATGTTGGTGGAGTGGGTGAGTGAGGGTGCGAGAAAATATCAAAAAGATACGTCAAACAAAGGACTCAGCCAAGTAATAATACTTACTTTCCAAACCGTAATATAACTAGAAATATATTTTTATTTTAAACAAACATATTTTTAAATTAATAATATGTACCATATCTCTAGACGTTCACTTACTCGTGTATACTAAAATTGTCAAAGAAAAGTATTTGAGTTCATTGCATAATGCTATATGAGTAATAGAATATGTGAACAAAGACTGTGTTTATTAATAGATATTACTCAGTTCCTTTTGTTAATCCTCACGGCAATGTGGTCTCAGAACTATCTTCCAGGACGACACTGTAATTTGTAATCCTGACTCTACATTGTTGAGACGTTTCGCCTTTCTTCCTATTCAATGTATCCCGTTTCCACTTCAATAGCTTTTCTTTCCATTCAGATAACTATGCCCAGTCCTTGTCGGCTCTTTAAATGTGTGAAATGTTTTCTCATGTTTTAAACATTTAAATTAATAAATCATATTACATATTCAAAATCTAGACTAAAATTTCCCAATACTTGATTCCTCCCATTTCATAAAAGGAAAAATCTTTAATTTTTGCATATTTCAGCCGTCTGTCTAATAAATAATAAATCCCAGGTAAAACATATAAATACTCTTAACAACGTTTTTTTTTTCTTAGCTCCAAAATAATATAATTCACTCAACATTTACTAGAAATCGTTCTATCAGTGAGCGAAAGTAATTCTAAAATCTACCTACCCTATTTATGATACAAATGGGGAGAGATCATTTGGCAGCAATGATGTCTAATATACCCTGTTAAATTAAAACATAAAACTATAAAACATTAATTAGCAACATTAAGATAGGTATATAGTATATTCATTAAATAATTCTATGTACTACTATTTTTTAAATTAAAAAAATGTCCTTATCAAAAATGACCTTAAAAGAATATCAAAGGTTAAATAAACTACGTCTCACTTATTGTAATTAATCTAATGGATATTGAATAAAATATTGGTATAATTGTAAAAATTAAAATGTAAATGTAAAAATCGTCACCAATTGAAATATTTTTATAACTGTGTAATAGTTTATTTTTAAATTACAGTTCCATTTTCGACAGCGTTTTAATCATTGTAATCTTATATTTTTTTGGAAATTGCTTATAAAATGTGTCCGTTATAAGCAAATGAAATATTAATTTATTTAAAGCATTTAAAAACTATATATTAATCATTAATATTTTTAATTTTAATGTTTCATTTTATAGCTATCTCAGGAAACGATTTTTTTAAATAAATAATACCACTTATTCACGAGCCCTTAAGCTATGCGCTCCAAACAGTGAGAAATCGCAGATAATATCCATGGCTCCATATGCGACTTAAGACAGAGATGGATGGATGTCCATACATGACGTCACATGACAAGCATCCGTCATTTGAACGTCATTTCAAGTCGAGATGCCTCGACCTTTTTAGATAGGGATAACCGACGTTGCAGAATATGCAACATTGTACCATTGCGGCTCGAAAAGAGATTATAAATGATATTGAAGCAACAGAAATACGCCCCTGATTCGACGAAAATAATTTATTCAAAATCAAAAGAAAGTGTCATAAATATGAAGTATTAGGGAACCATATATTTTTGTATTTTAACTGTTTCGTTATGTTTTATGTAATACCTAAATAGTTAAATTTTAGGCCATATCAAAAAAATGATTTGTTTCAGTAATATGAATAGAGAATTCGGATGTTCTATAATTTTCATATTTAGGTTATGTGCTGTGTGGAATATAATTTTACTGTGTAACATCTTTACTCTTGGTTTATGGGATTTATTTCGTGAATGCGACGACGGAAACGTGTAATAGGAAGTAGGAAAAAAAATGTTCCGATTTCGAATTTATTAACTTTATTCCGCAGATTCGACTTTAATATTATTGGCGTCGGAAGAAAATGTCAAATTCGATAAAATAGGGTTATGTTGAATTTAGATTTCTAATATCTAAGGATAACTTTAGTTTAGAAAAAAAAAACTGTTCGACAAATATAATGTTTTATTGATTCTAACAAAAAAAAACTTCTCAAATATAAGGCTGTTTTATGTGATACATATTCACATGTTTGGTTAATGTTACCTGCCATCTTTTTGGTTCGTCTCTTTTTGGGTTATTTCTCTCTTTTTGGGTTATTTCACATGATTTTAAGGTTTTCTCTACGAATACGAATAAATACATTATTTTGAAATTTTTGATGTGTAACCTCTTTACGCTCAGTTCATGGGAAGCCGCAGACTTCTTTACCGACTCCAAACTGCCGTAAGCAGTACGTAAGTACTGTAAAATTAGCTCAAATTTTTTAAAATTGTTTTTTCGATATATCTTTTGGTATACAACGCGGGTTTTATGTGCGCGGATAAATGATTTGTAAATTTATGGAAATTGAGCTACTGTATAATTATTTTATTTTTAGAATAGCGTAACTCAACGCGTGTGTAGCACAAAGCTTAGTCTATTTTAAAATAATAATCACAATAAATAATGATATTTTCACCAGGGTCGCAATTTTAATCAGGAGGTGTGCTCGCTGCGGAGTTACAAGCAGCAAAAAAGTAACATAACGTGCCACAATAGACATCTAAAACATGTGAACAATTTCAAATACCTCGGTGTAATAACATCCCAGGATGGAAAGCAAGAAAGTGAATTGGATAGGAGGATAGGAACGGAATCAGAAATACTCAAATAACAGAATGTCTCGAAGTAGAACCCTCATCGACGTTTATCGAGAAATCACAGCTACGGTGGCTGGGACATATCTTGCGGATATCGGCAGATGGACTGCTATGGTGGATATTCCAGGCAAGACCAGAAGGCAGAAGACCAAGGGGCTGTCTTAGGAGGAGCCGGCGGAAACCGTTGGAGGGCTGCTGCGAAGCGAGGCTGGAATAAATATGATAAAATTGGTGGGAATTAATATGAATAAAATTGAGAATATTTTGAGTTTGTTCAAATCTTTCAGAACAGCGCTGGATTTTTGTCACAGAGACATTATTAATCAATTAATGTATATTATAGATAATCTCACAGAGACGAAACTGTATTAACTGTATAAACTGTGTAAACGGTTACAACTCATATGTGAAAGCTTGTCATACAATTCAAATATATATACAACTTCCAAAAATTAGTAGGCATGGTATATTCTATCATGGGTGGAAATGGCGAATGTTATGTGTAAAGTGATCACTTAAGCCAACCATACGGTAGATCATAAGTCCTATGTACACCCAAATGACTTCTATACCTACTTTCCCATAAGAAATACAGTTACGTGTCTTGTGAGATTATCTATAATATACATTAATCGAATAAAATTGAACTGACGTGGTGAGTGAAGTCCAAGACAGGAAAAGTTGGAACCTTCTATGCGGTGCTGGGACCCCGACCCATTAGGATAAGTGGTAGAAGAAGAAGAAGAAGGTATGCTCTGCTGCTATGCTATGCTCCGATACTTGTTCTACCATGAAAAATGTTGTGATGAACTTGCGTCGTTCTTCCGCTGAAATTAATGATAAGGAGGCTTGATGAAGGCATCCAGTATACTAGAGTCGGTACGTACTAGTGATGGGTCCGCTCTGTACTCACTACTACAATGTAGTACTACATTAGATTGAAGTGCACACTTCGCACGTTTTGAAGTGTAGTGCACACTGCAAACTACAAACACCAAAGTTATTGAAAGTATAAACTTCAAATAGTACACTTCATTTGGAAAATTTTTTGGAATCGAATGAAGAAATCTGGCTGGTTTTTTTTTTTTAGCTCGCCAAATTTTTATTTGGGTGAAAAATATTTACTTCAGTAGTACTACAATTACTTCATTTCATTACTTCACTTCATTAATATTACAATTACTTCATTACTTCGCTTCATTTACTTCACTTCATTTCATAGTACTACAATTACTTCACTTCAAGTAGTTTTACTACAATTGTAGTGTACACTTTGTAGTCTTCAAACTGGTGAACGTGTGTGTGTTGTAGTCTTCATTTTGAAATGTAGTTTATCCCTTCGCTAGTACGTACATAGATGAACGTTTATACCAGTTTGCGTGATAACTTAGTAGATACCCATCTAATTCATGTATCTATAACGGATGTAAAAGCGACACGGACCCACCCTCGGGGCTACTACACTCTTGTAGAGTACCTACCTGCTGCAATTAAACTTTACTTTTTATTATTGGTAATAAATTGTACAAATTACAAATAACCGAAATAAGGGATAGTCAAAATGATTGAAGTTATGGAAAAAGTATTAATTTGTTATTTTATTAAAATAACAAAATTATAATTATTTGTAAAACTATTTGTATAATTCCTGCTATGATAATGATTCGAAAATGTTTAAGCAACCATGACCAAATATCAATAGTTATGGATATATACAATATTAAATTTTGCATTATTTTTCAATATTTCTGACTTATTTTTTGCAAAAAGGTGAACCGTAATTTATCATTAGAGTAAATTATATAGATTATGAAAAATTTATTCGCTTAAATACAAGTCAAATAAAATAATAAAAACCTTGTTTAAAAATTATATTTTAAATTTTTGCAAAGTTTTTTTTTTCATTTTATTCGACTTGTATAAAAGCCAACGAATATTTCATAATATAAGTTACTGTAATGATAGTTGAAATTTGCACGAAAAAGAAGTCAGAAATATTGAAAAAAATTGCAAACTTTGATATTGCATATCTCCATTGATATTATGATGTCATGGTTTCTTGAACATGTTGGACTTATTATCAAGACAGGAATCTACTTGTAAAATTTTTGCTACTAACCATGAGGCACCCTGTATAATTGATTAGTTTTATAAGATCTGTATTATTGTAAACCGTTAAAATAAATATTATATGGTTTTCCCATGCCATGTACAGTTACAGTGTTTAAAATCGTTTCCCGACAAAAAACACTTTAAACACAACAATATGCACAACTGACAACGAAACGCCGAAGCTATAAATTCTTCACTCACTATTAATTATTCAACATTATACAAGAACGCAGGTAGGATAAATTATAACAATGCGTGCCTCACTTTATTTACGAGTATGAAAATTAAGTTTAATTAGTAATCAGATGTATCTAAATTATCATTGAAAATAATGTGCTGTGGGGAGCGACACCTGTTTTTATTTGGGTATTTAAAACGAAGTTAAAGTTAAGTTAAAACAGATCTGAGTGATTATTACATTTGTTTTCCGTAGCGAAAAGTTTTTTTTTGGTCATTTTCCTATAATTCAATTCAGTCCAAGGCCGTCGAGTAATAATTAAATTATATGATACACCAAAATACAATTTAATAGTAAAAAATGACGTTTTAGAATTTTAACAAATGAAAGATAATGAGGTGCTTAAGATACATTAAAAAAATATATAATTGCAAAGAACCTTCTAGTTAATTTTTTTAAAATTAATTAGAATATACTTTGTTTTCACAAATAATTTGATGAAAATACCGACATGTTTCAGGGCCAATGGTCTCCCCGTCAGGATACAAGATACATACCTATGTATATTAAAAATTAAAAATCAAAAATTGAAATATAGACAATAAAAAAAAGAACATATATCGTTGTAATTTATTTATTTTTATTTTGTTATTGCCTGTACTTCGATTGATTTAATTTTTAAGTTATACAATTTATTATAATTTTGTTTTAGTATACGTTGTATCCTGACGAAGGGACCATTGGCCAAGAAACATATTTTCAACAAATTAGTGGTGAAAACAAAGTGTGTTCAAATTAATTATAGTAAAAATGTAAAAATGTAATTACAAAATCATTTTGCTATTATTATTTAAATAAATTAAGATAACGTGGTCGTGTTAGTATAAAATATTTGAAGTTATTTTTTTATTAAATCATTATTAGATGCTTCAATCGACGAGCATATAGCAAAAAACACGTATAAAAGTGATTGAAGTAAGATTGGGATGACAAGACATATGTATTGGTGTACGGTAAGAAAAGTAAGCTATCAAATTAATTCATTCTGTGTTGTAAGTCATCAAAGTTGTATGTAAGTATAATTAAAAAAATATTTTTCCATTAAGATATCAAACTGTTCCAACATTCACAATGTCTCAATCATTAGTTTTGACCGGCATAGTAGCTCTATTAAAAATATAGCGCATTTAAAAGGCTTGCTTTAACCATTCAGAAAACATCACACAGCTAAAATTATAAAATATGAAATTATTACATCCATTTAAATTACATGTTGTGCGCATGCGTAAACAAACATTGTAAAATGTAGAAGTTGCGAGAATTCAAAGATAATTTGTTAAGTCAACAAAAGCTCCGCCCATATTTAACTACCAGGCAACGAAGCTCTCTGAAAGTTGTGTTTAAGTAATTTAGAGCAATTTTCCAAGTCAGTCCTTTAGATTTCAATTGGTCCGAAGATCGTTCTTAAAATTTAATTATTTAATGAAAATCTAACAACGGGATGAAAATAAGGTTATCAAATTTTGAAGAGTCACGGTGGTACGGGAATTTTGCGGACGTGTCAAGTGGGAATATCGATCGTATTTATATTAATTAGTAAATGAAGCTGAAAGCTCTGAAATAATTCTTCCTCTTTACCTCTTTCTGATCGCTTAGATTTACCCGCTCCTCCATTGTTTCACCACCATCTTCTGCTCCCATCGATCTTAATTTAATAAAGAGCAAGTAGCCGAATTTCCATTCCCAAGTATGATATTAAAAACAAGCTCCTAAATTTATGCCAAAAACCTGGAGAACGGAGAAAATAACTTATGTACAATTGGTTAAATAGACTAATGATGACGAGTATAACATCGGGACTTCAAATCAGGGAGGTAATTATACGATAAAATGAATTAAGGTATGTTAAAAAATATAAAATGTATGTATTATAAAATATTTTTTCTATATTTCTAAATATGTAACAATTTCTAAGTATTTAAAAAAATACTTGGTTAACTTGCAGTCACTATTCATCTGTTTATATTTCATCTTAATTCTAGGATACATGGTTTTCCACACATGAACACATAGAAATTAATTTTTCCTGCGAATTAATTTCTTGTGGTTTTTTATGAAACCACAAAATTTTGAACAATAAAGCTATGCAAAACAAGAAGAACTACGCATGTATCTTTTGAACAATTTCAGCGTATAGACGCGCAATCTTGAATATCTGATCCACCAATTTACTAAGAGCGAAGCAGGGTTACCCTGCTTCGCTCTTAGTAAATTCAAGAATTATGAATGCATTTGTTATGTTCCTCACATAAATAACATAAAATACTATGGACTGAATTTATTTTGTCATTCTTTTATTAATTTCAAACATGTGTAAAACTAGGTAAATATAATAATTTCGTTGTCTGTCTGTCGGTCCGTAAGGTCCTTAACTTGCTGGAAATATGCTGGAATTACATTTTTACACAAATTTTACACAATTAGAGTGTGACATGCAATTAACATGCAAGGGGTCCCCCCCCCAAATTGCAATGTCTTGAAATTTTTATAATATTATTTTGAGTTTTAGGTTTAAGCCATATATACGTTATACATACATTAAGCCATAATAAAGTCAATTTACAAAAAAAAACAATGGTTTTCTATTCATGCATTTGCAGCTTCAAAATCCTGCAATTCTTATGTCCCGTGATTTTTCACAGGTGTACGGTCAACATTTATAATATTCTCCTGGATTCCTTGGAAAATAAAATTCAAAATGGCACAAAAAGCATTAAAAGGTTGCATTTTTTGTTTAGCTACGCATGTTATTAGGATGATTCGCATGGCGGACGCAGACGAGACGAGATTGATATCTCGGTACTGGAGGCATCTCGGTACTTCTCTCCCAGCAGCTTGCAATTGGTGAAGCTTTGATCGCATGATTCACAGCCCGTGCAGGTACCTTGCGTACAGAAATGTACTTACTTTTAATAGTGCGTGTGCTTATGCGCCTCGTTATGATACGCGTGTATGGGCACACAGTATTATGTATGTAGCGCGTGCGAAAATACTGCAGTAAAAATAATAATTAACGTGCCTAGTAGAATATTAATGTGTAACTATTGATTTTATTACTTACTAGCTGTAACAAAGTCGCGAGCATTGGTTCGCGTCTTTGCTAAGCCCTAGTATATATATTTATAGTATACTTTTGACCGTTCACAGAGAGGCGGCCATAGCAACATGCGTAGAGCCGGCGGTTCGGATTTGCTGGCCCGGGGTTCAAGCTCCATCTCCGGACGTTTAATTTCGTTTTTTTAAGCCTAAGTGAATTCCTACGATATTACGGATGTTACACAAAGTTACGGGGACAGACAGACAGACAGACGGACGGCGAACAGGTTTTTTATATTTTTAATTATGTATAGATATTGTTAAGTTTGATGACCATAGCCCTAAAAATTCTAGTCATGAAAATTTCAAAAACTCATTTTATAAGGTCCTAGGAATAAATTGTTTACGCATTTATTCGAAAATTCTGTAGTTATAATAATTTGAAACTAGCGTGGTAGGGTAAATTTAAAACGAATTACATTATTTTTTGCTTTTATTCATGAAACTCTCCTTTTCAGATTGGTTTTGATTTGGAGATTGTATCTTAAAATCTATAAAGTCGATTTCGTTCATGTTTTTCGCACATCTCACGAATAACATTATCATTTTATATTTAATGCCATTTACACTAATATTTTTTGCCGTAAACTACATCATTTAACAAAAATAACTAACTTTTTCCTTTGACTCAAACAAAATATTAATCAATGTTACAATGCAAACAATGATAATAAAAAAAAAATATTAGTTTTATAGTAACGTCCATTTTTAAAATTTAAGTGTTCTTTTTACTTCCCAATGTGGTGTAATGTAATCCCTTAAAGCGTTAAGTGTCAACGTACGATTATTTTTCCAAACAATACAGATTCGATTTCTGAATCCCCGTCTCAGACTCTAATTAGGAAATTCAAAACGTCAAAAGTTTTAATTGAAATTGTCAAGGCAACTCACTCACCCCAGTTTTCAAGTAGAAAATTAATTTATTAAATATCATTATGCATTTGAAATTGTTGTACAGGATGTCTCAAAAAGCCTACGGTTAGGAGACGTCACTAGCAACTCAAATTGGTTATCCGAAATTCAATGAAATTCAGTGGTTTAGAAGTTATTCGGACATTTTTGATTTTAGAGAAACAAGCAATGTAATAGGTAATCCTAAAATATTTAAGCAAACCTTAAATACTTTACGATCACCTATTCTGTCGAAAGAAAGCATTATTTTGCTGTAATAATGTACCTAAATTATACATAACAGATTATTGTTGACGACTTGTTAATAACATAATATGTACCTATATATTTATATACCTGACATATATTATTTTATTTTAATTTTACTTTATTTATAACGAAAGATGTGCAACATTCAAAGGATTCCCGAGAAAGAAGTTTTACTAATCGATGAAGAAAAATAAACGAAATAAAATATATATCTAATAATATATTACGATATATTAAAATATGAATAATATGATAATTATTGTGAAAGATATATATTAAGAGATACGTACACATTTTCGTAGAAATTCTAGTCAAGTACAGCTTATTTCAATGTGCTGACTGAACGCCGTTGCCGTTTGGGCTACTGCTTTGGAACACTCTGTATATTTAATGCGCTTATTTTAGGGAGAAAATTTCCAACGAATAGAAGTTTTTGAAGTGAATGAGGTTGAAATTTTGTTATATCAACATTATTTTTACTGTCCTAATTTCAATTGAGGTTTGTTTTCTCACATAACAAGATTATTATAAATTAAATAAAAACAAAAACAAGCCCAACATCATTTTTTTAGTGCCTGTACAAAGAGCCTCTTTTCAAAGAAGAGCACAAACCTTTAATAATTTTACAAAAGAGTTCGACAAGGTTGCGTACTGCCTCAAGTCTCCCGACCTTTTTAATGTATATAGAGAATACACTTATAATAATAAGAGTAAAGAGAGCACTGGAAGTTCGGGAAGGTTGGTTCTAGATAGTTCTACCAATGAAGATGAAATGTTTGAATTTATCTATAAAATTTAAAAAGGCATTATTTTGTATTTCAAAAATCTACAGAGTGGAAGGCTAATAAAAAAACTGGCATTGGGCCTGAGTTAACACTAACAGAGAAGCTTGAAAGATGAGGAAAGATGGGTTAGGCGTATGTACTTACAGGTTTTTTATATTTTTAATTAGGTAAATGATTTTCATTATTTAATTTTACATTACGCAAGACATTTTTCATTGTCATTAACGGAATGAATATCATCCATTGGCTCTTTGCAATTTTTATATTTTTTGTGACTATCCAGTAACCTTTTGAGAAATATAACAACCTTACTCGGTTGGTGCTTTTCAATCAAACTCTGCTAATGAAACACAATTATCTTTCTAATAAAACTAATAACATGACCATCAGTACGATTTTAATGTGTTTTATTTCATTTCGAAGTTCTAGAACTCTTAAAAAACACCCCTTATTTCTTAAAATTGGTATTTTTATTTGTCGCTTTGCTTTAAATCTTTATCTATATATCTTATAAAGTCATTGTTAGTTTGGCATAAACCAATAATTTTGGATAATTTTGTAATAGGTGGTATTTTAAATTCTTTAAATATGTATCCAGAGTTGGGAATTAATAAGTTTAAGAATGATTTTAGTCATGAATTATAATTAATGGTTTTGGGTGGATTTCTAGGCCATTCCCCATCCAATAATGCTATATTATAAGAGGGACTGAACCAAAGCATAATAGACCATTTTAATATAAATACACATTTGTAAGTATACGCGTGTAATTAAATTTCTCTCTACAACATTGTTTTGTTTTCTAATCAATCACTGCAAATAGTTGCATGTACCTACAGACGGCTAGCACAAAGTATCGACCTGGCGTAATCAGTTTAATCATCCGGTAACACGCGACGATTACGCTATTTAGAATAATCACTGCGAACCGTCTTTACACTTTACACTGAGTGTTTATCTGCAGTTAGGTTGGATTCTGTAAAATCGTTTCTACTTATTCAGTGCTGGACGCAAAAGTTACGTATTTATGGGGCGAATATTCGTATTTGTTGTAATTTATAAGTTAATATTATATTTTTTTATAAAAGCATATTTCTCATGTCTTGTTACTCCATATTGTTGAGCAAAAAAAATCAATATAATAAATAAATTATATGGATTTTTTAAAAATAAACGTAAAAAAAACGGACAAGCTATGCGAAGACGATTTGTTACGATTGAAGCTAAATGGCCGCATATTTAATAAGGTCCCACTCCTTTTCAACTTTCCTTTTCACTCTATAAAGAATTTAGACTACCAAAAATTATTGATGTATGTATACAAAAAAATTAAAAAATTAAATTAAAAGTAAAATAAATTAAATGCTAGACGGAATTTTCGATCGACGATATTTTGAGATATGATTAACACAAAAAATTTATTGTATTCAAAAACACGTTATTATTGTGAACTTGAAATTTTTTCAGAACAAAGTTCTGTGAAATTTAAATCCACGAAAAAATATTTTGGCTGGTACCGGGATCGTGGATTTGATTTTTCTGTATGTCTTTCTAATTGATTAATTAATTTGGTAAAAAAATTAAATAAACTACATATTTAAATTTTCCAAATCGCTTCATCTGGGTAACAAATTCTTTAACAATATCCCTCTAACAATCAGAAAAATAACTGACCAAATAAATTTATTATTTTAAATTCAAAAAATCGTCCAAGCAATCTTCTAGACACATAAAATAATTATAAGATGCTTGTAATCGTCTGTTCACACTAAACCTGTATCTTTCACTTCAATATTTTCTATAGTAGGAATAAAATTTCACAAATTTTTTACTAAATATATTTTTCACTGTATTGAATCAATTTTCCTATTCGATTTAATTTTGTATTATTTAAATAACTTGCATATTTATACTTCGTACCGGCAAAGTTATTAAATCAAGCTAAATAATTTTTCCTTTCGTTTGAATCTATATTATGTTTGCCTTAAATACGCATCGATGCGTTTTTCTATTGACATCTTAATAAAAAACGAGGTGTACCATAAAATCAAAAATATTTCACACCACCTCCACACTTCATACAAAATACATAAAAATTGAAAAACAAATTAAGAGAACATCTCAATAAACACAACCAGAGACCCTAAAAATCAAAAAAAATTCACTTCATCCCATATATACAATGTAAAATAATTATATGTAAGCAAAGTACCTCATCCGAGCACAAGGGCTCACAAGAGCTCTTAAGTGGAGCGGTACTATGTATAACACAATTATATAATAAATGTTGTTTTAATAAAAAATAATATTTTAAATATTATTTAATTTGTAGAAATATTATAGAATGCATTATTTAATATTCGAGTCGCTTTAAAGCGAGATAAGTCGCATTTTTTTTTTATGTAAACCTTATTTATTTTTCGGATAGTTACATTTTTTGACGTTATTTTTTTATTAGGTTACATTTAATTTTTTAATTATTAGGTTAGCATATAAGTGTTGGAAATGTGTCAAGGTCGAAAACATCCATGACGACGGATCATCTATATTATAATTGCTTCAAGACCCCTGTATGCAGTGCGTGGTTTTGCCATTACCAGTATCAAAAAATGACTAAATCGTATGAATGTACATCAGGCGGTAGCTAATCGCAGACACCAGCGTTTTGTATCATTATATGTAAAAACCAATAAATAAATAAAAAAATTGAAATTTTTGCGTTGGTAAAATGACTTGCAAATTTGATATCATAGAAACATGTTCTAAAATTGAAATGTGACAATAAAATGAGTTATAATCAAAGAATAAAAATAAAATAATATTCTTTACAACTACGGTCTTTTAATTTTGTGCTGTGTTTTAATTTTGTAGGCAGAACTTAAGTGTTGTCTCCAAGGACTCCCGCTGTCACATTAAATGGTTGTACTACGGCACTGTGTTTTTGCAATAGTCGTGTGGTTGATGAACCCAGAACCCCGCCGCAGCTCGGAGTAGCTGGCCAGTGACGGCTCACGTGTCTCGGCTGGAACGCGGGGGTTTTTTGTTGTTTTGAAATGACATCCCCGAGCGGCAAGAGGCTCAGCGCTGGCTCGCTTTGTTATTTCTGTAATGTTCAACTTTCCGTTGTTTCAAATTGTTTCGGATTATAAACTGCCATTACGGTCTAGTTAACGAGACGGGAAATATTTGAGGGGTGTAGAAACAAAACCGCCATTACGCAATTGACGAAATTGAGATAAACGTATTTGTAACTTATTTTGTAGCTACAGCGGAGATTTTTAAATTGATATATTTTCCAGATAATCGATTTCAAACACATCGTTCCTATTTTCTTCAATTGCATCGTGGCATTATTATTTAAATACCCATTTTAACTGTTAATTTATAGATTATAAAAATATATCTATTTTGTATAACTTAGTAAGAGTTGACACAAAAGCTTAAAAGGCGCGGGGGCGAGTGTATATGGATATATATGTTAATAATGCATCAAGAAAATGCTGGTTGTCTCGCTAGCGTGCATTTCTAGCTACCAGTTGTCATTAATAAGTTGCACGGCGTAATTCGACAGTTATACTACATGTGCATTATTTAGCAGTTGGATTCTGTACGCCATTCTGCGTGAGAATTGTTTACGTATGAGAGATTGTCATTCTTTAACTATGTTTTATTGTTATTTTCTGAAGTTATATTTCTTTAGGCGCCTTTTAGTTAAAATTTTAGCATGCAAAGAAATGCTCACGCATCATGCGGTGGAAGTTTTCACACCATTAATTTATTTAATACAAATCTGTTTTTAACTTTATTACCACCATCTGGCGAAATCCTTCCAATGGTTTTTAATCTAGATATCTGTGAAGCTCGATAGATGCCGCTGCACCGATTGAGGTTCGTCTTTTTGCCAACGTAGAACAACGATCTGTAATCTGCGGATATCTCTTTAGTTGTCAGTTCTTGCGGCTGGTTCGTTTCCTCACTTTTAGATATTTTTGCATTTCATAGTGCTTTGGCGATTATGCTGTGAAAAGCTATAAACTATTTATTCTATTATTCTATACATGCCAAAGATGTATAACTTCTAACGCGCATTCATTTTATATTAACTTTCTTATCATTTAATTTTATTTCACATAGAAAATAATTCACTGCTCCTATTACCTTCTCGCAGTGGGATTTTTCATCTCTAATTTAGTTCACTTGTGTACAGTACAAGAACTAAAATACTATATTTGTCCCAGTTTTTACCAATCTATACCTATGTTTGTTTTCTAGTCCTCCCAACTCCCTCCAATCTGTGAGGATGTTTTGAACTTTGAAAAGTTATTTTTGTGTACAATGACCCCAGGGACCCGACAGCCGAGTCATCATCTGGATGACTGGGCAAGAAAGCCGCGAGACATTCAAGATCTAGAAAATAGATTTTATTAATATATGTAATTAATATAAATGGCGTAGTATAATAACCATGTGGGATTATTATTAAAACACACTGGTTTCAGAACTAAAGGTGTTGCACCACAGGGCAGTATAAAAAACTAAATACAACACTTTTATCTTTTGTTTCTAAATATTACAGTTCATTATAATTGTTGGCAAATAAATATAAATTAGTATCAAATATGATGAAAATGTTGAAAAATATACTTAAAAATCTATGAGGCACTTAAATGTCTAGGTTATTAAGAAGATTTTTAGAATTAGTCTGCTGGTTAAATTTTTTTTATCAAAATCAGTTTATATTTAATTATTTTTATTTATTAATTTTATAAAAATCAGTTTTTATTTCATTTAAATAGAGATTTTAGAAAACGTTTTTGACAACACAGAAAATACAAAAAACGGCATAAATATTCTAATATTATGGCCCCAGACGACGGTAAAAAAAATTGTCATTTTTTTTCATTTTCCGAAAGATGCATTTGAAAGAATGCTCTCACCAAATGTTTTAAAGAAATTTGTGAAATTACAGATACAGAGGTTTATGTAAAACCGTTCGAAGCGCACGACCGCGCCGAGTAGCAGATGTGCGGCTGTCGAACGGCTGCTACCTTTGCCACCCTTTTTTGATGAGTCTCTGGATGTTGTGGAGCTGATATATGGTCCAGAAATAGCTGACTAGGGATGAAAAATAAAAAAATTAGTTTTTATGTTGAATTATCCTTCAACAAAAATTTGAATACGTTTTTCAACCTGGTTGACAACATATTAAAAAAACTGTACATCCGATTTGTACGCGCCAAGTCTTAAACTGTTTGAAAATGCATCTACGGCATCACGTGGGTTGTTTTTTTAAAAAGGGCCCCCATTATTTTTTTATTATGAACGATGAAAATTTTCCATGAAAATCGGAAATAAAATTCGCTGGTCCGCAATTTTGCTTTTTTTAGATTCCTTCTTAAATTAAATTAAATAAAAAAAAAAATTAAAAATAAAAATTAAAATTCCTCTACGTAGTGTTGTTAACTTAGGTGAGTATTTCGCGAAAACGGCGCTATACAAATTATCCATTTATTATTATTATATGTCTACTTTCTAAATATATTTCTATTTTATTTTTCTGATGAACCGTATGGCTTAATCGCTGTCAACCGCCCAGCAGCAATTTCATAGGAGTGTCCTCTTGGAAGCAGCGTACACCGCAAACTATACTTTAAATTCAAGTACAAAAATTTGTGTACAGTCTCCTGTATACATATATGTATTGACTATGAATATAAATAAAAAAAATCCATGTATCGTTTGCTTGAATATAATTACGAAAAATACACTCTCATACCGCGCATGAACCGTGGTGTGAGGTATTAAACTAGCCGCTTGTGCTATGAAAATAGGACTTACTTGCTGGTATCCTAAAATCACTGGATCACAAAAGTTGTTGCAGTAGTTGCAGCTTCGGCACAAATTTAACGGACACTCTCTTTAAGCCTACACCTCGCACTATGGAAATTCGGACCAAAAGTCAATAACTCTTTTAATTCTAAACGTATATCCATAAAATTTTGCACACATATAAAGTAGTCTATATAGCTTAAAATGGATATCATTTTATTCAAAATATTTTTTTATTTTGATACAATTTAATATATTACAAATAATCATGACAAAATTAAAATGACAATTTTACTTATATCGGTAAGTATTATTACCCTAAAATTAAGATTGAATTTTAATAATTATTCTATCTCAATTTTGTTATCAGATGTACCTACAGAAAGAGTTTTAAATAATAAAGATTAATATTACTCGATAAGAAATAAAATGATATAATTTTTTAAACAATGTTGTTGTATATCGCGCCCACCTCGACACAGGATTGTCCTAGTGTAATAAATAAGTAAATAAATATAAGTACCCTTTTAAAATAAATCTTTCACACATTTTGTCCACAAAGTACGATAGGCTGTCCCAGCTTGATAATTAATAAGAGTATTGAAGTGATCGAGAGAGGCCGAATTAATCATCAGAAAACATCTGCAGGATGCTGCCACAATATAATTTAATGGTTCTGCTGTAGTTCGTTAAAACACGTCCGATTCCATTTACTAAGAATCTTAATTCACGAATCATCGGTTCTCATCGCAATGGCAGGAATGTCCGCCTCGATTTCTTTCCTGCCGATATCAAAAACATCAATCGTAATTATTGGTATAATCATTTTTTTAATTTCAGAAATGCAGAGCGCCAAATATAATTAAAATTTAAACATTGGTTCTTGAGTTAATTCTATAATTTAGGTTAAAGTAATTAACAATATTTTTATATGTATGTTCTGAGAACATAATTGCTGGATTTTGTCCACAGAGGGATAATTATTTTTATAATTAATTACATAAAATAAGAATAAATTAACATATATTGTAGAAATCTCACAGAGACGAAGCTATTTATATGGGAAACCTGTATGGAAGTCTTTGTAGGGTGGCACGGGACTTAAAACTGTATGTGATGACTTAAGTGATCACTTTACACAATACAACGTTCATCAATTCCACCGTAAGAACATCCATGTGTTACAATTTGCTTTTAACGCAAAAAACAAATCTTCAAATCATAAAGACAAAAAAGGAATTCGCTCTACAGAACGCAACGTTCACCAATTCCATCGTAAGAACATACACATATTATCAAATTTCAGAAATTCGTATATATGTCCTTAATCTGTTTCAGTTTGATTTCTACCAATTTTTCAAAATAATATTAGTACTTCTTTTATATAATATTCATTAAAAACTTATATTTTAGATAAAATTACATATTTCAATGATTGGTGTGATGATATAAATTTGTTTGACATCCACTTACAAACATATATTTTATGAGAACATCCAGACAGCATGGAGGTCCGATACTAAAATCCTTATAGGTGTAATAAAATATTGATGTTTCTATTTTGATTTAAAATGATTTATATGCCATTACGGCACAAGTGTTGGGTGTTGCAATAGAATATTTCACTTTGGTCTATGTAGGCATAGAAACACAGTATGCAATTTTGGCTTCCTGTCTTGGGTTTTTAATTTCAAGTGTTTGTAAATACCTTTTACTCAATATTCCCATTCAAAATGGCCCATTAATTAAATCATGAAGATTCACGACCACATTCCAAAGGTCTCATTTTAGAATACTAAAAACGTAAATGTAAATTAAGTAAGTATGGGCATAAATAAATATTCGGTCTATTTTATATTGGGCTAACAATAATCGAGTAAAAAAGGGAGTATTGTTATTTTCAGAATTGGAATATAAACTATAAACAGCGCAATAACGATATTGCAATGTTGAAACTAGGCGTGACATGACATTCCAATGAGTTTTCTATAGAGTTTGAAGAATAATTTTGTGAAGAAAAGGTCACAGGTAATAATTTCATTTAATCATTTTGCCATTCATGGAATATCTAAAATTCTTACTTGAGAAATCTGAATCATTCTCTGGCTGAAAAAAATGACGATTCGTGTTGCTAACCTGTGTGATTCATATTCATATTATCTATGACGTTGAAAGATGAATTGAGTGACGTCAGAGTTCAGATTGAGAATATATTATATTTCCAGAATTAATCTTAATAAGCCAAGTATGACCAAACGGAAGCATGCGTATATCCAATACATAAAAGGCATACGTATTACTGATGATCCTCGTAGTCTAGTGGGCATTTAAGATATTTATATTTAAACTAGCTTACAACTAGTTTAATATCATAAATATAAATACCTAAAATATAAATTTAAACTAGCTTACAACTAGCTTACATTAAAAACGACGTTAGGTACTTTTACTATGGTACATGTCGGTTCCTAAAGAATAAGTATTTATTTATTTATATAAAAAAGAAGAAAAAAGAAAACAAAAAAAAAAAATTACTATAGAGAAAAAGGAGGAAAAAAGAGAAAGAAAAAAAGGAAAAGAAAATAAAGACGTTAAAAAAATGAAAAAAAATATATATAAATTTTTGCCTAAAAGAATGAAAAAAAATTACTTGAAAATTTTTACATAAAAGAAATTTACGTAAAAAAATGAAAAAAAAATACGTAAAAAAAAAAATGAAAAAAATTTTACGTAAAAAAAATTAACTAAAAAACAATTTATTATTACTTACACACAAAACGAAATGGAGGTTAAAAGTATAGTGGAGAGGGCCTGGAAAAGTTAGGTATTTTCGCGGAGTGCATACTTGAAGCGGAGATATTATTTAGGTACTATTGTAACGTTCTGATTCTGTAAGTTTTTGTTGTCTAAATAGCTACATCCTTAGTTGTTTTTGATCTATGGTAATCTGTCTGTTCCTCTTAATTTGTTTGGTAGTTTATTTCATAACTTTGGTCCGGCCACCCCAAAGGCGCAGTCACCAAAGTTAGTTTTATAGACATGATTAACTTCAACGAACTTATTTGTATTGGATGTTGATGCTAAGCGAATTCTTAACTGTCTATTATTTGCGGCGAATAGAATGCAGAAGTCGATTATATATGTATTGAGGGGCCATGTTGTGAATAGTCTAGAGGCACAACTTATATTACCTAAGTACTCTCTGGACATTTGAAACACCGCTAATGACTCTGACTTCTCATTCCTAGGGTTCCGGGTTCGAATACAAGTAAGGTTACTGAAAAAATTATGGTTCAAATTTCTACGAAGATATAATAAATTTATTTGACTTGTATTAAAACGAATGAATTCATATTACTTGATAAGTTGTTATGAAGGTTGAAAAAAGCTTTATCAGAGTTAAGCCAGAAATGTTCAAAAAGCGAATGCAAACTATTGATTTTTTTTCTCAACGAAGTAGAATATTTTAAATGTATATTATAGATGTCTCACAGAGACGAAACTGTTTATTTTTTTATTAATGGGGGGTAGGTATAGAAGTCTTTTTGGGTGTACATAGGACTTATGACCTATCGTACGGTTGGCTTAAGTGATCACTTTACACATATGTAACGTTCGCCATCTCCATCCATGATCCTTGCAACTCACATATGAAACGTGGCGTGTAATTGATGCTGAATAGAATATTTTTGACACAATTCTTATAATCTGCCTATATAACCCTCGGAAGTATTGTCTGAAATATCCTGTACATGTATATAAGATAAAAAGATATATTTGAATGTATTTGTATGTGCATTTATTAAAATAAAACATTTAACTCTCAATGTCACAGGGAATTTGAAAGTTAAGAAAAAAATTCAGAACTTAACGCACACTGCGTAATAATAATGCGTAATCTCCTATTTCATTTTGTGTTGTCTTATTATGTGAAAGGATACAAAAAGGTAAGTGCAAATGAAAACAAATAAATCTTGAAACAAAGGTAGCGAAGATAGATAGCGTCATTGGATTTAGTAGAGTAATAATCTAAAGAGAGGAGACTAATTAAATTTCCAAGGTTAATTCTATAAATTGACTTAATATTGATTTTCGCTATTAATACCCACCCATAAAATAGGAGAGCGCTTTGTAGATAAGGAAATGAGAATATAATAAAAATATTTTATGGAGTAATTGGCCGAAAATTCTCATTGGTTTGCGGTATCATAACAATGATGTATCGACCTGTATTATGTATCATTTTACACTGCGTCAATTTGTTGTGATGAATATTATATGAAACTAGCTTACAACCCATCAAAAATGGCGGACTTTTAAACTATCCATATATTTCGGCCGCGAATTAAGGCTACATATAGAAAGTACAGCGACATCTAGCGTAGAATCTTGGTAACATTGACGGACATCGTTACACAGATTTTTATTTATTTATTTATTGATATTAACGGACATATTCCAATAAAATATAATACATAACATGAACAATATATAATACATCAGAATAAAAATTATAGCAATTTAAATATAAAAGCAAGGACAAATGAAAATTACTAACAAGATGGGGGACAAGGTCTGGACTATCTATCAGAGATTGTTTAAATCTGGACAGACTTACACCAAAGAAGTCCAGATCCTGTCTTGAATTTATAAGACGACATAACCGTGACATTGGAGCATGAAATCCATAGTTTCTATGTTTTATTTGCTTTTTATCATCATCATCATCACTCTTGGCTATATAACCCCTGGTGGGTCTTGGCTTCAAGAGTCTTTCTCCACTCATCTCGGTTTAGTACCAGCTCTCTCCTCTTCAGAAGCTCCAAGGCAGAAATTTCTTTGAGGACGTTGTTCCTCCATCTTAATTTTGGCCTTCGTCATATCGTCCAGGGACTTCGGTGCTTGATGCTCGGTTATTTTCTTCACACGACCCAGCCACTGAAGTATTCCCAGTTTTTTGGAGGCTTGTCTTGAGGTATCGTAACATTTTGTTTTTTTATGGGGTAGAGTTGTTAGCCCTCCGCCCAACCCCCAACCTGAAAGATCAGGGTTTTTTATTGAGGTTTTCATTCCCTTAGCTAGGTTCCCGTTTCATGGCGCCGCAGTTTCGACGTTTGCCCTTTCTCTATCTGCTGCGATGTTATAGTGGTGGTCATCACATTGCCCGGGGTTCGCGGGGTTTTCTGATGACCACTCGTGGACGCTAGAGAGTCGGACTCATTGGTAGTGTTGCTGATGGTATACAACGTGGCGTTGCACATTCCTTCCAGCAGGGAGTGTACCACTGCGACCCTATCAATCATTCGAACCCCTTTTGCTTTGCTTCTTATACCTTATTATTATTTGCGCCATCTTACAGCGTTGGTGACGGACATTGTTAAGTAGATAAATATGCTTTTTCTGCTTTGTATGCCTCATGATTATTTTATATCTCGTCAATATTTGCATTACATTTGGGAGCTTTAGTGACGGATATAGTTATTTAGAGAACTATGTATTTAGATAAGTACTAAAATATTTTTTAAAATCGGTAAGATTCAGCTTATTTCACAAAAATTTACGAATTTCCTTACCTAAATACTAAATTAATATTAATATTTACGCAATGTTAGAAATATTGACAGATGTCTTGACATATCTCAAAGAAACTGTAGGCACGCGTACCTACATAAATCTATTTTTGAATATTTGGGTAACAATCACAACCTTTAATCAGGTTAAGAATAGGGGGCAAGATCGATTATATCTACTTCTAAGTTTTTAGATTTACTTGCCTAATTTTAATGTAATATAATACCGTCATTCCATAAGAATTTATATTTCAACTACATATTTTGTACAGGAACAATGTGAAACCATAAATGAGAACATGAATGTTTAATGTTAAATTTTTTCACCAATAAATCATCATTAAATTTGTTTCACAAACTGAACAAGTAAGAATTTTTCCGGTTGAGTATTAATTCATTTTTCTTCTCACAAACAACCCGCCAGTTGACCCTATCTGTTAGCAGCCTCGAGAATTGATGAGCTTGCATGAGAAGAGGGTCTTATGTCAGAATAAAAGAGTGTTGCGCTATTTTCTGGTGAAACGTGACGGTAAGATAAGTTAAGTAAAATGTATTATTAATTTCAATTAATTAAAAACTTTGTATAAACCATTTGGAATAACTTTACGGCTACCGGTTTCAATACCACAATATCTTCCCGATACTGTCTAATTAAATAAAATTAATAATCATATCCTACCACAAAGTTAATTAGTCAATAGTTAGATTATATATTCCTATAGAGCATATTACTACTATCTACTATGTACATATTACTATACATGTTTTTTTCCTACAATTGCCATCTTTATTTTATTGGTTTAATTTATTATTCATTATAAAATCTCTAAAGTTCTAAGTTTGATTTATTTATATTCAGTAATATAAATATATATTTTCTAGCTCAGCAAAAAATTATATTTTAAAAAGAATTCGATTTTTTATTTTATTTTATTCGGTCATCCAACATGGGAGACATAATTGCTTGGTAAGACAAAATACATAAAAATAGTTACATGTCTCCCACAATTAAAAGATGACAAAGGTAGGACATAATTATAGATAAGTCAATTTGATAATGACATATAAAACATTTTTACAGTTTCATTTACCCAAGGCCAAAATTAAGATGCAGTGACAACGTCCTCAAAGATATATTTTCATCCTTTTGATATCATTTACACAAGGTCAAAATTAAGATGGAGTGACAACATCCTCAAAGATATCTCTGCCTTAGATTTATTTATACTAATTTAACTTTAACATAAACATAAAAGGGTTTGTAATGTATATACCTAATATAAATGGTCAGGGAGGGGGACGAGTTTCTAATATCTGCCTCACCATATGACGGTACTCTTCATATTTAGTATTAAATATATCTATTGAATTTAAAAGGTAATTATAATCTGAGAGTAATGGGGATTTCCTATTGTTGGTATGATAAGTTGGAAGGGAAAAGAGGTACTTCTGTCTGGTAGGTCGGAATGGGACGTGGAAAGATAGCAAGCTGGTGACTTCAGGAGAATCAATACATTATTTGGAAAAGAAATGATTAATCGGACAATATTCGCCTGTTTTCTAGAGTGTCCAATTTATGAAATTTTATTAAGTCCAAATGGAAAAAATATAAATGAAAATAATTTATAAATGAGAATTTCACACAAATATAGTTTCGTTTTTATAAATAATTTCTCACGTGGTTCTTATCTTAAGATCATATTGGAAAGTTTTTCAGGATAACTGCATATTAACATAACATTATTTTCAAAATTTACTCTTACTATCAACATCGAAATAAACTTCCACTGAAAGAATGAGAGCATTCATTTATTTCTTCTGAGATCGGCAAAGCCTTTATTTATCAACTAGTCCGCAATACTTTACAGGTAAATTCCTACCTTTGCAGATAAATTGAGAAAAATGAAACAATAATGTTTTTTACCGATAGTTATGGAGATTGATGGGAAAAGATTGCATTTTAATTCAATATTTCTGAAATATCTTCTGCTAAACATTGGACTATCATCAATGTAACTTATATTTGATTAAAAAAATATATTCGCTTAAATACAAGTCTAATACAATGATTAAAACCTTTCAGAAATTTGAAACAGAATTTTTTCATGCATTGGGTGAGAACTTATGACACCGACAACATTCTACTCCCATACCATTTAATTAAGACGAGTACATAAAGTATAAAATAATACTTAAATATTATAAATCAATACTTAGATGATTTAAAGTTTATATGCCTACCTTAACCTTTAAATCATCTAAGACTCTGAATTCGGGCCTTAGTAATAAAATGGGTCTCGCAGTGAACCGCACAAAACCGAGATAAAACTTAAACTATGTTCAATGATATTAAATAAATAATAAACAGATCTGAATTAACCCAGGTTGATGATGGCAAAGATTATTTAAATATATTTCTGCGAACTTTAATAATGAATGAACGAGACTTCGAGGCAGAAATAAAGATGAGAAACGCTATGACATGGTCTGATATGGATATTGCAGTTAAACCATACTAGAGTACATAGTTTCCTAGTATGGCAATGGACCGGGCCCCTCAACCGAAGGAATGACAAGCCTTAGAGTTAAAATAGTTTTAAAATTCTAATGTAAACATGTAAGTAGTAAATTAAAATGAAATGCTTACCTGAATGTGCCCAAAATTTTGTTATGAGATGTGGACGAAAGGAAGCTTATATTATACATCCCGAATTATTAAAATCAGTTTTCAAAACCGTTTTATAGCAATTTTTATTTTAAGATTATTTTATTAACTAGTTTCTACAAAACACGATTAACCAAACACCTGTCATGTTCTGTTAGACTGGTTATTTTATGGAAACAAAAGAAGCAGTCGATGGACGATGCGGATCGAAAGTAAAAAATTATCGATGCATCAAATGGAACACTAGCCAGCGAGTCCAAACCACCGTAAATTTCTTGCGGTTTGTAATTTTTGGACAGTAATAATTACAGACTCATTTCAAATCACTCGATCTAAGAACTTTTTGGTCGCTTATTTTAAATTTCTCTTAAAGTCTTAAATTCCATGGAGGGCATAAAAGGGAGATCGATTTTATTACATTTTAAGATTTCCTTTTACGATTAGTATTTTAATAGGCAATCAACTCCATAATTATTTGAGTCAAAGCGGAGCCATAATTATTCAAGCTATAATGCACATATCTTGTCAATTGCATCTAATAACATGATATTATCAGATTGTTCCTTTACGAGGCTCTTAAAACTATGGTTAATTAGTTCAGACTGCAGCTACTAGATTGGTGCATAATTATCCGGCGTTTTTCGCAACCTTTCGTTTTTGAAGACTAATTAACATTTTTAATAATACAATTCTTAACTGATAGCGATAATAGATTCTTTTTATTAAAGATTTAAACTATATATTAAAATAGTTTTTTACTCCTCATTGTTTTAAAAATGCAGTTGGTCCATGAATTACATAATTTGTGGTTGGTTGCTGAAAATGTTGCTATAAATCTAATCTAAATATAATAATTTCATTGTATGTTTGTCTGTCCGTCTGTCCGACTGTCTGTCAGTCCGTATACTCTATATCCGTAACTTGTTGGAATTAGATCATTAGATTGAGTGTGACACGCAAACAGCGCGTGGCTCCAGCAACATACAAGGGTCGAAATTAAACGATCTTGACATTTTTATATTATTATTTTATTATATTATGTTTCAGGTTTAAGCGAATAGTCAATTTAAAAAAACAAATGGTTTTCTATTGATGATTTTTCAGCCTTAAAATCCTGCAATTATTATGACCCGTTATTTTTCACGGGTGTGCGGATACTAAAGTACTAAAAAGTTTACTAAAAGGATGCTAAGAGCTACACCTATTTATTTTATTTATTATTTTCTAATTTTTGTATAATTCTTATAAGTATGGATGGGAAATGATTAGGGAAAATTGAGAAAAAATGTGAGAGAGGAGATGGTGCTAAACTATATTGTTTTTTGAATTTATATTAAAATGTTATAAGAACGTAAATCATTATGGTTTAGAAATATTATTCAATTTTAAAAATTTGATTTGTGTTCATGTTTAAACATTACTTTTATATAAAAAGCAGATTTACCTTCCTAGAGCGACTCTGGATATGCCAACTTTGAGGAATGTATAGCCGACCGATTTTATATCAATTTTCAGCGGTGCAATACAATACGTATCTACCATTTAACTAGTCCGTCACGGCCGGCGGTAGTAGCAATTTAAATATTTAATTTTGAAACGCTACTAAATTAAAATTTTAGACACTTTGCTAATATTTCAAAGAAAATATTTACGAAGAGAATTTGCACAATAATTTTTATTAGCATCATGCTCTAAATATTTATTCATAATCTTAGATATGTACAAATTTATCAACTTATTTTCTCTCCATTATTTATTTGGCAGGCATTCGGCGAGCAACTATTTAATTCTTATTTTACTGAAAATTTAATGATTTATATCAAAATAGCCGTATACCCGTGAAAAAACACGGGAAATAATAATAACGACTTGCGTGACCACGTCTCCTGTGCCGCGCGGTGATTGTGTGTCACACTCTAATTATCTAAAGTTTCAATTCCAGAAATTTACGGACTTAACGACAGACAGACGGATGGGCGGACAGACAGACAGACAGATAACGAAATTATTTTAACGATAAGTACCTACCACATTGAAATATAAGGATGTCAGGAATATGGATTTCATGTTCTTGATGTCAGGAATGAGGATTTCGTGTTCTTGATGTTAGGAATATGAAATCCTTTTATGTATTAAATAAAAATCTATTACATAAAAATATATTTTTGTTTCGAGAGTATGCGCATGTTCGTTGGTTCATTCATGTAAACATGGACTCATGTTAAACACTGTAAATAGTGTTGATATGTCGTGTAATATATCTTGATGTGACGTCTATCTGAGTTGCGTGAAAGAGATGGGAGATGTATGAGTGTTTCCGAGCGGCCCGCGCGCCAATCAAAAGGTTAGGCTTGTAGAGCAAAGGCGCAACCGTGTAATACCTTGCAGACAAATACCCGGAATTCCCGAAAGAAGAATCCTTGACCGGCAGAAGGATATAACAATATGAATAACACATCGGAAATCTACAGACCTTCTGCGTTACTTTCGAGACAATGGTCACTTCGTGTTTTTAAAAAAATTATTACACTGCTTAGCTCAGCGTCACCATCACATCTAATTACATAGTTAAGTGATAGGGTTCAGCCACGTGACGAAAACTGTGTAAATTTATTTGCTTATATCGAGAAAACAACAAACTTGTATCAACGCAATATAATTATCACCTTTCGAAAAAAGAAGATTTTCAAATTAGAATATCATATTTTATATTTTTTTATGACTAATCCGTTAAAGTATGAAAACACTTGCTACATATTGCTACATTAAAAAAATATCATTTTGACCAAGCTGTATAGAAAAGTCGCTCTTTAATTGATCACTTCAAATAAATAAATTCAAATGGTTAAAGTCATCAATATTATATTCGTGCAAATACTTTTTTAGATTATTTTGCAAAATGTTATCAGGTATAATAATAAGGGAAAGTTAACGAAGAAGAATAGTTATAAGTAAAAATTAATCAAGATATATAAAAATTATTTTTATTGTATTACTAAAAATAATTTTGCTGTAGCAAGTACATATAATGGTATTTATTATTCGAGGAAGGATCTCGACCTCACAGGCAACCCTTATTTACTATCCGCAATCAACATTAGGGTGCCGACCCGTTTCACCAGAAGCAACGATCTGTTACCCTTAAGCAGACCTTATACTAATATGAGAATAAATGAGCATTCTAAACGAATCAGTAAATGTTTTAAGATAAATTCCAATTCCGTTGTCCTAATCTCGTGTGCCTAGCATTAACTGAAATGTGTTGTACCTATTATAACAAATGTGTTATAGTATAAAACCGTTGTAAGACAGGTATGAAATACGATGAATAAAATAAGACAAATTCCAATTCCGTTGTCCTAATCTCGTGTGCCTATCATTAACTGAAATGTGTTGTACCTATTATAACAAATGTGTTATAGTATAAAACCGTTGTAGGACAGGTATGAAATACGGTAAAATAAGACAAATTCCAATTTCTTTTTTCTAATCTCGTGTGCCTAGCATTAACTGAAATGTGTTGTACCTATTATAACAAATGTGTTATAGTATAAAACCGTTGTAGGACAGGTATGAAATACGATAAAATAAGACAAATTCCAATTCCGTTGTCCTAATCTCGTGTGCCTAGCATTAACTGAAATGTGTTGTACCTATTATAACAAATGTGTTATAGTATAAAACCGTTGTAGGACAGGTATGAAATACGATAAAATAAGACAAATTCCAATTCCGTTTTCCTAATCTCGTGTGCCTAGCATTAATTGAAATGTGTTACATTATAACAAATGTGTTATAGTATAAAACCGTTGTAGTACAGGTATGAAATATGTCTAAGAATACACATAGGACGGTTTCTGTTAAAAATCTAGTTATATTATAAGGTAGGTGGAGTCCGTGAGATGAAAAGTTTACTTTTGATGTTCTACCATTGCTCCATTAGTTATGTTAATCTAACAATCTTTTTTAGCATCCTCTATGTATTTTTAATTTCACTAAACTAAGCTTTGTACTGTAAACACGAGTTATTTTGTCACTATTATTATTTCGAGAGGAGCAGTTTCTCTCATCATCAGGTGTAATTAATAAAATATTATTAATATTATTTTGAAACAAGTATGTACCTACTATAACATGCAGTACAAAGTTTAGTTTGTTAAATCTTTTTTTTAACGCTACCACAGGATATGAGTTTCAAATACTGTACCGAATCACATAGACGTATAATGATCGCACCAGGAATCGAGTCCGATACC
The DNA here is from genome assembly GCA_016648135.1 of Agrypnia vestita. Lineage (NCBI taxonomy): Eukaryota > Metazoa > Arthropoda > Insecta > Trichoptera > Phryganeidae > Agrypnia > Agrypnia vestita. Next base: position 78,936 of record JADDOH010011947.1, read on the forward strand.
TCCGGTTTGAGAAACCAATGTCATCCCCGCTTGACTACCTTTACACTACAAATACTAACAACTCCTCAGTCACCCTTGTACTAATTAAATAAATAAATGACCTATGTCTGAAAAGAAAACAGACTCAATCATGTTTTTCTTCAAAGTGATTGATGTGATAATGAATTAATAATGAAGAACAAGAGTGTGATATTTAGTGCACTAATCATCATGCAAACAAATTCATTTGTATAATTTTTAATAATTAAGCGAACTAAAAGAACAATAAAGTGTCGGATGAAATCAAAAATTAATGGGATGGATCTGAATTGAATAATTATTAATAATTTATGACTAGAGACGGACAACTTTTTACTTTCTACTAGAGAAGTAGAAAATCAATGTCGGCGAAATGTTAATGTCTATATAAGGCGCAATTTTAATTTGATCATAAATGTATATTATAATATTCTCTTAAGAATTATGCAAATCATGACAAACTATTTTTAATTTTCCCATTGTTAGCGCGACTGCTGGCGTATTATTCCGGGCGGGTCGGCCCATCACTCTTCTTCACGTTTTTTCCATCATTTCATCGTTTCACACAAAATGTCAAATCTAATTTATACTTCAAAAATTGTGTAGAAAAAATTTCACTCTCGTCGTTCATACGTTAGAGACGTCCCTTCTTATCAATCATCTCGCCTTCCAGCGAAGTGGCAGGCGGATGTGAAGGAACGCCGCACCTTTCAGATCTGACGTACCAGTACGGAAATTTAGCTTATCACAACGTCTTTCCCTGCGTTCCTGCATGTGTTTAGCACGGGCAACTTTACAGAGATAAATCTTATTCCCATTTACTTTGTTCTCTAAGCCTGTCTCAAAATGGAACTATCTAATAAAGTAGGTTTAGTTATTTAGGTGTGAAAGAAATAAATGTAATATACTGTAGTTATCAGCTATTACTTATTATAGTATTTATTAATTTTTAATTAAATTAAACAAGAATAATTCACTTGGTTTAAACCACAAATTTGTTGGAGGTTGGTGTTACCAAAAATACAGTGGTTTAAACCAAGTAAATTTTTGTGGTTAATGTAATTAAATATTAATAAAATCCTTAACTTCTATATTGTGAGCGTACTGGTAAAATAGACTGAATCAAATTTTTACGATTTGAGATTATTGATCAAGTCGCTGTACAAGATAATATTATACGTAGATCTGATATTATATATCTACTGTTGTTATCCAGTTAACATAATGTTTATTTATTGTATTTATTTAAGTATTTTATATTGATACAACCTTATATCCGTATTCAGACAAAAAATAAAATAATAATTAATATGTCATAAATCAAATTCTGCAAAAATGTTTTATATTTTCAGCCAATATTAGGTTGATGCATAATTATCCGCAATTTAAAAAAAATAATTAATAAGTAATTATCATTCGGCGGCGTAGTCTCCATCAATATCAAATTCTGACCATTGCTTGAAAGAGGATCGATTCTGCAGGCGAAGAGTGACCTTCCTGGTAGGAGTCCTTTCGTCTTCTTCCACAGCAGCCAGAAGGGCCTGGTCATGAAAATTCGAAGATCAACCTTTTTCTAACTTTCTTAGCTGATATATCCTTTCTCGAAGTGCTTTATAAAGAAGATACAGCTTAATGTTGCGTATTTGTGTGTTTTTCAATGCGCATTTTAATTTCCTAATACTATTTATGAATTATATTGTGATAAATGTCAATTTAAAGTCGCGAGAAAAATGGTGGATACTTAAAAATCAACCTAATAATTACTTTATTATTTCAGTTTGTTTATCCACGATGTGAATTTATTTAGATTATGTCATTTTCTAATTCAATTTTACCATAATACGTACGTACCAACTTTCGACAAATCTTATATCATTGTTGTATTACACTTGGCGTTCGTGTAATTACATCACAAAACATTGTCAACAATCACTGTTTACAACATTTCATTTAGATTCGGCAATTGTGCAATATGGAAGCCATTGTCAAAGCTTTACGTGAAAATTGTAATTGGACATTGTTTAAATGCAAGCAGCGAAAAAATATTTTACAACATTATATTAAGATGTAAGGATACATGTTTATGTGTATGTTTATATACACATACAAATATATCTTGATGTAATCCGTCAATAATGACGGAAAATTAATGTTTTTTGAAGAATTTTTACACAAGGGCAAAAACCAAAAGTACTTGCACAAAATTAACTTTAATTATTACTGCACAGTGATTCTAAAGACTATAGGAAATCAGAACCAATGTAGAAGAAAAATATAATAACATATATATTTTTTTTTATACTTTGTTTATTTTTTAATAAATAGAGATTCGAATACAGATTCTTCTCTCGGGGACAAATCTTATTAAGCTTCACTGGTGACAGGGACAGAATCATGTAATTAATCCATCAGGTATTTTATCCACTTTCCGACCAATAATCCCTCCGATATTTGACAGAGAGAAGTATTCCGAATGAAAATATAATAATCATTTGTATTACAAAATCAGTTTATTTATTTAAAACAATTATTTAAAACGCTGAAGCGTTATTTTACCGGACATTGTACATGCCGGCAAATGTCGGTTTGTATAACTTAAAAAAGTCTTTTGAGTTTTAAGGTCAATAGCTTTCGGAATATAAATATTGCTTCGATGCAATTCGAACCGATTTAATGTGACGAAGACAAATAAGTAGATAAAAATATTATTATTTAAAAATTCACGCTTTATGACTAAAAAGGAAAAAATATAATTCTAAAGCAGCCCAAAATTATTGATGAGGCCAAAACCCACCAAGGGTTGTAGTGCCATGAATAATGATGATGATGAAACCAGCCACAGGACTAAAAGCGATCACAGTATATATACTAACATTAATAAAAGAAAAGCAGGGAACATGTAGCATCGGATTATTCGCATTCAAGAAGAAAGAAATCGATTTGTATATTTTCTTTCATTAATTTTATTTTTTCTGCAGGCAAGTATATTTTTGACGTTTAATTTATAAGTAAAGATGTTTGGGTGGAGATGTGTCAAATCCGAAAAAAACGAATTTTTTCAATTATTCATTTACATTATGCATAAACGACTTTGAAATTAAATGAATATTGGCAAAAAGTTAATTTTACTACGGCGCTTCAAAATGTCTGTGTAATTTTCTCAAGTCTGCATGTGTTAGTAAGTGTCCGTTATAGTAATTAGGCCGCTTGGCTTGTTGTGGCGTCATAAATAAAAAAAATTAGAAACATACGTTTGTTTTTTTCTTCCACTTTCAGACTATTTGTTCAAGATGTCTTGTAGTTCAATTAAGCAAGAATAAATTTGCATAAAAAGGCAATAAATCTTCAGTTTTGTATTATCTGGCAACATATTAAGTCACGGCCAATTTGTGTGAAAGATCATTTGCATGAGGTCGCTAATTTCATGGAGATGAGAGAAATCTGTATATTGTTATGACGGGGAACACCTGTTCGCAAAGATTACGCCCGTGATTAGCATTGCTGGGAGTTGATCCCGAACCCATTGTTAGCCGATTTAATTGTCACTTTTCTTTGACATTGCTTTTTATACGGGCGTAATAATATAACCATTAAGATGTCATATTAAAGTCAAAACTATTAGCCGTAATTCACATCCGCATAATACATTTTTGTTTCTCCGAGTTCCCAAAACTTTCATACGCTTTCGTTTTCATGTTATTAACATTTATTTATTTAAACAGAACAAAGCACCACTAAAAAAACTGTCATTGTATTTTAATCATAAAGATTACGGACATTTAATAAAAAAATTTAAAAAATATTGAAAATAATCAGCGATGACTGTTCTTAGGTTTTAACGTCCACTCAGAAAAGGCCTAAAAGGTCGTAATAACACGGCATAATACCCCAGAAAACACAAACCTGAATAATCAGCGATATTTAGCAAGAAGTAATTGAAAATTTAGTTACATGAATTTGGAATTAAGAAATAAAACTGATATGTCGGTATGTATTGTGAATTTTTTTTTTTTTTTTTTTAAATAGAGATGCGAACACGGAATACGGTCACATCAATATTCTTACTATTTTCAAACTAAGCTAAACGCTTGTACTATGAAAATAGGACTAACTTGCTAGTCTGGAGTGAGGTTCGAACCCGCAACCTTTGGATCACGAGGCGAGTGTCCTAACCACAGGACCAACAAGCTACTCTACTACTGAAATATTATTTTACAGATATTTAGTGAATAATTGACAAAAAATTAAAAATAAATATACGTAATATTAAAAATAGTCAGCGTTACTTAGAAAGAAGTAATTGCATATTCAATTACATATATAAATTTATAATTAGGAAATCAAAGATAAAAGTTAATGTTTTATAAATTAAAAACAGTGGTTTTCAAACAATCCCCCCTCTTCACAGGATAGCGATAAAGCATAATAATCATATCTTTACCGCTGGTATATAAAATTGAACATAGGTATATTTACTTTACTTTGTGTTTTATAAGTATCTAAAGACCTTGTTATCCTAAAATGAGACGGATTTTAGGATGATAATATTTATATTTATTTTTCATTAAAAAATTAATATAAATATTATTTTAAAAAATCAGCGTTATATATTAAAGCATAATATGATGTACTAATTCATAATATCATTTATAACACAGTGAAATCGTCGAAAAAACTATATTCATTGTGACAGATATATTAATAGATTTTTATAGCATTCTTTATGATGATAACTTTTCAAATGGAATAATTACCTATTCTCAATGATGATTCTCCTACTGCAAGAATTAGATTTTTGGTATTTATTGGATAACCGGATTTTCAAAAACATTTTTTTTAAAACAGATAAATATTTTGAGTAAAGTACCTTCCTAGTAGTAGTTGGACTTCCTATATTCGAAGAGAATAGTACAAACAAAGCTTGCTTTAGCCGTTAAAAAAATATACGCTCATGTGGTGGCTTTATTATCATAGCAGACGAGTGCCTATTTCAACACAATACGGGTACGTCTCCAAACCGGTAGACCCTAAATCTGGTAGTGGTTTTTACTAAGTTACCTAACATTCTGTTCAACATAATAGATTAAGTAAAGTATCTCGAAAATCAATTTAATGCGAATATATTATAAACGACATTATCGTCAAGAGATATTGGAAACAAAAATAAATAGCGCGTGGTCAAAACCTCTCAAAATTTATCACTCAGTTATACTGACAACAACACTATGGAACACTCTGGAATCGTCTAGGGTCTCTCGTTTTCTCTGTAACGCTCTACAAGTCTCTCGAAAATTTTAAAAAGTTATCGTAAAATCTCGAAGGAATTTATCAATAAATTCAATGGCATCACAAATTTGTGTAAATCCGCGTAATCTTTTTGCGTAATAAATAAAAAATTTAAATTGTTTTACTGTTTTCATTTGCCTCCCACAGCCACATCCCGTGACGTTATCGATGAATTGGCATTAAGTTTGATCCTTCACCCGTCGGTAATAGATTCTTAGGCTCTCGAAATTTGAGTAGTAAAATATAAAATTATACTCACGTAGAGGATAACATAGATTAAGTTTTTCACCGAATTTAATGATTGTATTCTAAACTGTTGTATTTGGGATAACCCTATTTGTTGCTCAATGGGTAGCCAGTGACGTCCCCTACCAATAGGTCTCTCCATTTGGACTACTGGCTCTGGGACATCCTGTATGTGTATATTAGGGTGCTTCAAAATTTTTTTTTTATTTTTTATCGGGACACACTTTTATATGCTTTCAATAGCCAAAAAAATATAGTTACGAAGTTTCCTTGGAAGCTAAACAGAGGATGGTCACTACCCTCAAAAATCAAAAATTGGAAGGTCCAAAAAGCAAACGACCCTCAAAAATAATCTCAGCGTGGTTAAATCTTAGATGATTTTATTTCAAATCACTCATTGAATTTATTCAACATAATCGCTGTTTCGTACGATTTTTTGACACAAGATGTTAGAACATGGAAGGATGATGATGACTACAATAAATATTATATATAAGATTTCTGTACATTCTAAGGAAGTTGTAAATGATATAGTAAAGAGAGGAGCAATGCTCATGGAAGAATCATCGGTGGAGTACAGACAATCATCTTCACTCCACCGATGAAGAGCAGAAACAATATTTTCTCTTGGCGGCTAAAGATTATTGACGAAAATTTCCTGACTCAAAATTTCACGTTGGCGTCATCTTGAATAATAATTATTCCTTATAATTATATTTATTTTTTAAAAGTTTCATGATTTTAATCTAAAGTTTAACTAAATTTTCATAAAAAAATGTTAAATTTTTTTTTTTACATTTTAAATACCAATTTATATTTTTTATTTAAGCCCTACATTTTCACAGCTGATATCGATCCCTAAAACTTGTTGAGAAAATTTTAAAAATACTATTTTAGGGATGGGATCATGGAAAAAGTAATAATAAAAAAAAATCATACATTTTTGCAGCACCCTAACGTATATACCTAATACGATATGATACGGGCGATCGTGTGCCTACCTACACAATACCTCAGCCAGTGTATTAACCATAGCCATGCCGTGTTCACATTCATGTCAGTTCCATTCATACATTTTTTCCCTCATTATGCGGCACCGGCTGACACTGCTGACAGTTTTGTCCGCATTTGAATGGGATGGTGCCGGGTTCATAGTCCGATGGCTCCACAGAAATTAACTCAAGTTAATGTTGTCACTCAATATACTTTCTAGTCTTAATGACATATGTGTCTCGGATGCTGAGAGACTACTCGCATTAGCTTTAATTAAATAGTCGAATCGTTATTAATATGGCAGTTTTTTGTTTGTTTATTAAGTAGGTACCTAATTTGTTTTAGGAAATTATGTCCTCAAAGACATTTCTACTTTGGAAATTCAGTACTGGAAAGAGCTGACACAAGACTGATATGAGAAAAGGAAGACTCTTGAGGAGGCCAAGACCCATCAGGGATTGAAGAGCCAACAGTGATGATGCTGAAGTAAATTTTTTCATTTTACCCAAGATTTAGATTCTCATATAGAGGGTGTATGTAAAAAAGATAGTCCACAATATTTTACAGGTAGATTTTAGTCTAAATTATGAATCGTAAATGTCCAATAAACCATACCTCAATAATAGTAGTTGTGGATATAACTATTCATGTTAGAATTTCAAAGACTGTATTTTAAAAAAAAATTGATTATTTTCTGTAAAATATTAGACTGTCATTAGATTATCTTAACCGAATATTAAAAAAATTATGCGCTTTGATATAGGTCAAACAAAATTATGAAAACCTTGCCAAAAAATCTTTCAACAGAGTTTTCATTTGATTTGAATTTTAAATGTTCGATATGAGTTACTTCCATGACAGTCCAATGTTTTCCGATAAATCAGAAATATTGGAAAAAAATGTAAACATTGAAAATAGTTTATCTCGGTATCTATTGGACAGTGCTGCTTGAATATTTCCGACTCACAATTAAATAGAAATTTACCTGTCAAATATTGTGAGTTAATTCTGCTGCACTACGCATATTAACTTCATATTGTCTAGTATCTCGCTGAAAAAAAAACTGCTTGCGAGAAAAAATAGCCGAATCTTGGCTGTAAATACCAACTCTCTTTTTTTGGTATATTTATCTTTATAAAATATGATTCACTTATTGTTTAAAAACATAGAAAAAAACCATGGCGTCTTATTTTTTACAATTAATTGTAATACGATCCACTTTTATTCTTATAATAAAAACATGAACTACTTTTATTCTTGTTTATAAATATACACAAAAAGGTATGGCGCCCTATTTTTTTACAATTAATTGTATGTTTGAAAACTTAATATCTTGTGATTGAAGTTGTAAGCTGAAATACAAACTGAAGCTGGAGTGCAAAGTGCATATATATATAATATAAACTATATATATATATATATATATATATATATATATATATATAAACTATATATATGACTATGACCGATTTGAAACACGAGAAGCAGTGTTGCTTGAAAACCACTAAAATAATACAATATGTAAAAGAAAAATTACTGTATCAAATATAATATATCCAAATAGAAAATCTAAAAATGACTCTTTTGCTAATTACAATACTATGGGATTTCTCAGCACTCTAAGTGCCCGAAAGTTCGCGAAATGACCTAATTCCCTGTTTAAAGAATGTAAAGTATTAAAGTTTAACCGCTGCACAATCAATCTTTATTGTGACAGTTCGGAGATCCCATAAAAGCGACAAGCGGGGATTCAGTGTGGCCAGCGAAATACATTAAGAGAGTACCAACAGGGCGTTAAATGAATAAGTGCGTCTCAGACGTGAAAATATTCTGGAAAGATTAAGAATGTTCTTAGGTTTTCACGGCCAGAATCAGAATTTTCAGGTTTGTGTTTTCTGGGGTATTATGCCATGTTGTTTCGAACTTTCGTCACATCAGCCCTGATTATGGACCCTGCAATGGGATCCGAAACGTCGGCCCGAAAGGTCGTAACAACATGGCATAATACCCCAGAAAACACAAACCTGAAGATTCCGGAAAGATGAGTATAAAGTATTCTACAGACGAGTGATTAGTGTGAAATTTGTCCAAATTACATAATACTGCTTATCTGTGACTTTTTGTGTTAAATAAAACATTTACTCATTTTTTTAGTATATGCATTAATTTTACACTATTATTTTATTTATTTTTTATTTTTATTTATTTAATGCCCTTTAAGACTTATACATAGAATTTAGGTATGGTAGCATATGGTAATATAATATTAAGCAATAACACAAACTACAAAAAAAAAGTATTATGTATGGGTATAATTATTATGTATTACACAAGAACACTTCTTAAACTTTATCAATCAATTGACACCAAGACCAATGAAAAAAACCGTTATGCTGGTAGTCAGCGAGAAGAAAATTTGAAAAACTTTCTACAAACGAATCCTCGATATTTAAACTGTATTTCTTTAAGTCTCAATGAACGAAGTTTAGTTATCTTTAAAAATATTTTTTTAAATATTTAATTTAATAAGATTAGTGGCAAAAAAGTCTCGTATTCTTTGAGGCTTGATCGAGTGCCTTGGAGATATCAGTGTAAAAGCAATCGAGCTGGTGTTGATATTTTAAGACGTCCAGAACATCCGCTTGTAAAAGGAGTAAGTTAATTTGATCTTTAGGCATAAATCCATGTTGCAGAGGTAATGAATATGATGCTTAATGTTAATTAATTTTTTGATTCTATTTAATAATAAGTGTTCTAGTAGTTTTGTTATAGCGGATTACATGCAAATAGATCTATAATTCATTAAGTCGCGTCGGAGTGGTTAACTTTTTAAAAATTATTACCCCAGGGTTTGGAACTATTGTTACACGAGTGCATTCAAGAGCGACTGTTAACCGTTGCCATGCCATAAACAAAAATGATAATCAAAATGCATGTTTTATTACACGCAGTAAAGTGACTTGTACAATAGTGATTGAGGAAATTGTTTTATTATTTTAGTGTTGCTTGCGCCGAAAATGTGATATATGGATCTTTAATGTCCGAACAGTACAGCGGGGTCACGTGGTGCTGGGGTTACAAATTGAAATAATATAATAAAAAAATCAAATTACATTCGTCTGCCAAACTTTACGACTCACAGCAGTTAAAATTTTCCTTTGAAGGTGCGAGGCGAACCGGCATCTCTTATTTGGCTCGTGAAATACATGTTTGTGAACATTTTATTTATGTACATCAATCCACAAAAGTTTTTTTGAAAATGTTTTCATTTTTTGGTATGTATGCGAATTTACCTTTAAGTCGATTCACTTTTTTCATGAGCCTACGCAATTTTATATCAATTTCATCAAAATATACTACCACGCAAATGTCGTATTTATATACGGTTTCTGAATTTATTTACGATCTACGTGCTTATGAAAAAAAATATTTGTCAAATATATTAAATTTTACAGCAAATTCTATACATTTATTTATACAGGGTGTCTCATAGCTATTATCAAAAACTTCAGGAGAGTCTTCTTTATATTTATGTATAATTTTGTATGGAAAATATTACACCTGGTTGAGTTGAACAGTTGAGGAGATAATCGACATCAAAGTTTGCACATTTTTTAAATACTTCTGACTTATCGTTTGTAAAACGTTAGACTATCATGAAAGTAATATATATATATGTATTATTTTTATTTACTGTCACGATACTCCAATGTTTTATATAAGACCAGTCAGAAAGAATGAAAAAAATGAAACTTTGAAATCGCTTATTTCCGTGTTGAACGAGTGTTAACTTTCTATCAAAAATTGAATGAAAAAGATACCTCCATAGTTTTTACTACTCGCTATGAGACAGCCTGTTTATGATTTTATTTTTAACTCTATATAATTTTTTATTTATTTATGACAACCATTATATTGCAACGTTGTAATTTTAGAACATTGTTTTAGTACATTTAAAACAAATTTTAAAATATACTATTATTAATAATTATTTAAAGAAATTAGTCATTTATAAATGGAATAGTACCTACTAGATGTATCATTCAAATTCACGCATCATAAGACTACTTAGGTACAAACATATGAGTTTGAAAACTTTTGCAACTTAAATGGTTATCACAGTTTTCCGGCATGGAAAAGTTTTGACCTCAGAGCACGGTGTATATATTTATTTAATATTCTTGGCAATTTTACTGGAAAATTTAACAAGAAACTTAAAATGGCACTAAATTAACAAATAAAGTTGTCGATAAAAGATTAAAACTTTATATTTTAAATTTATCTTTATTTTAAATGTTTGAACATAAAATAATGTACACATGTGAGTCCAGAATAGGCTAAGAGCCTAACAGAGAACCCTCCGTTTAAAATAAATGTAGAAAGTAAAAAAAAAGATATAAATTTCTTACTACTTGTTAATCTAATAGGAATAGAATGAAAAATAATGTGAGCTTGGTGGTTTCTCCAGTCGTGGCTTTATCTCACGACTACCTGAAGAGAAAATAAACAAATCCACTACTACACAATTGACTACATTGAGATGTACGTAGTTGTTTTTGATTTTGTATCCCGAGCTTAAATTTCAAAAATTGATATGTTTTTTTATGTTTTCACGAGCGTTCATCAATTGTACAACTGCCTTCATAGTCACATACTTACTTTCGTCAGTTTCATAGTTGTCTCACTTAATCTCTGTGATAATAATGTCTAACCCGCTTTATCGATTGTGTGTCAGAGCGTGGCTGAAGAGTCCTCTTCTCGAACCGCTTACCATTCCACAAGTTGTGCATACGCATCCGGTGGTCAGGGGGGTTTGAGACATGGATCTTCCTCTTTCTCTTTCCTCTTTTTTATTCTCTCGGAAATTGCATCCATATTCCGGTCGCTTGTTTCCCCAGCACGATTAACTCTTTGGTCATGGGTAGCGATTTCCCAATTTTCAGGATCTATCTCACATATGCTCTGATTCGCCTTTAGGGTGTCACTTTATCTTTTATTACGGTCCACACTGTATTCTCTGTGAGAGCTGCGCTAACATAATTTCAGCAAACCAATAAGCTCGTATTGTTTATTATTTTCAAAAAAATATTGTTGAAGGTAGCTGTGATATAACGTTTAATCATAGTAATTTTTTGGTACACGTACATACATAATATGTCATAATGATATCATCTACAGTGTGTGAAATAAGATTATGATAAAAGCCGACAATTGTTCATTTATCATCTGTTTAATATAGTTATTATTGTTTATTTGTCGGTAATGGTTTAGATTTAAGGGTTGAATAGGTTTACTTATATGAAGTCGAATTGAAAGACGCAGAACTCGCGCGATTGCTTTGCAATAGAAAATCTTTGGCTTTTTTCTATCCGCCCAGCACGGGTTCGACGACCAAGTCTTTATATAACTTAAATCACATTTAATTGAAGAGATTTTTCTTAAATTTGCACGAAAAATGTCGCAAGTCATTGTTTGCAAAAATACATTGTTTTACAAGAACAATAAAGTATTCAAATTATACAAAGGAAATATTTATGCCTGTCAACGTCCAGCCCTGGAGAGGAAATCTCACAACTGATTTTTTTAAATGCCAATTGGTTAGACCCAAACAAAACCCATTGTTTTCAATTTGTCAAAACGCCACAAGTTTGCCACTGAATGACTGATATCGTAATGCACGGGATATACGATTTTTTACCAATTGTCGGAACTAGAATATCCTGTCGAACAGAAACACAAAATTTTAAACTAACTTTAGATTCTTTTTAAAAGGGTAATGCGAATTAAATTCTAGTTCAGTAAGATATCAAAGATATCATTTGGGGCGGTAAAAAAAGGAACATTATTACGTTATATTATAAATTATTAGGTATTACAAATCTCATATCTTCAAAAGCAATTTTAATTGAAAATATATTTCAATAAGTAGACTGGAAATCATTTGACACGAAACCACGAGAAACCGATTTTTTTTCGTAAAATTGTATTAAAAGATATACGAAAAAATCACGAATGTCTTTTATGTCGCAAAAAGAGACTTAATATTAAAATTTTTACTCGTTCTTCAAGAGTCTTTTGTCTTTTGAGAGTTTTTTGTAAAAAATCGGATATCTTTTTGGCACCGTCTTATTTATTATCGTATTGTCTCCATATTGATCAATGTCGTCTATCATCGTACATCTAAATATCTGCACATACTTATGATACATTTTCGCATCTCTGAACATAATCGCATATTATTCTAGTACTGCCGTGAATTTTTTTTTTTTGGTAGCTTTTCCTTTCCCATGACATGATCGAGATAACTTAACCTAGTATTTTAAAAGTACTAAATATTTTTAAAAATGCAATAGAAATTTGCGATAAAATTTGACTACTTCGGTCATAAATTTAACCAGTACAGTAAAAAATTATGTTATCATATATCGTTAAAATGATCTGAACTGGTTTAAGTCAAAGTTAATATAGTGTGATAGATAAATTTCATGGGCGTGACTCCATACAATAAATATAAAATATTAAATCTATGTGTAATACAAATTTATTAGATATTATATGCGCAATTAAATGTATAAAAAACAAACCTATAAAAACCAAGTTTTTATTATACTCCCTTTCTCATTTACTAGTTGAAATAGGTTCGGCTTGAGTCGGGCGACGCTACGAAAGGCAGTAATAAAAAATTTCGAAAAATCCAAAATTATACTATAACTATTAATTATTTTTGAACGAAAATTTGTTAGATCATTTTTATCGTCGCCACGAGTCTGCCTGCAAAGTTTCAGCTCGATTGGATCACGGGAAAAGGGTTTAAAATCGATCCAAATTTTTTTTCGACAGACAAGCAAGAAGACGCAACGAGTTAAAAGAAAGGGAGTTTCAAACAGGACCTTCTAGCAGAAAAAATGTGTAAATGATAAACTGTGCACGTCTTTTGCATATTTTTTTACAAAACCTATCCTAATCATGTACCAACCAAAAGTAATACCAAGAAATATCTCTCGCACCGCTCTGAGTTTTGTATCCACATCTTCGCTTGAACAGACGTGTTGCAAAACATACGATACGCCTTCCAATACTTACACTTTAAATATTATTATCTTATAATACGAAATATTTTCAACTCTTCACTTGAGAACAATTTCCGTATTATTTTAATCATCAAATATAATAATTTCGTTGTCTGTTAGTCCGTCCGTCCGTCTGTCTCTCTGTCTGTCCCCGCAACATCGTTTAACGTCCGTAAATTCGTTCGATTCATGGCTAAAATGAAATTAAACGGTTGGAGATGGGGCTTGAAGTCCGGGCCACTAAACCGAACCAGCCGTTCAACGCATGTTGTTACGGCCGCCTCTCCGTGGAGCGTCAAAAAGATGCTATAAATATATACTAGGGCTTAGCAAAGCGCGAACCAATGTTTCCTTCATTTTTTACGAGTTGCAGCTATAAGTATACTTATTTCGTTGTCTGTCTGTCCGTAAATTTATAAAACGTCCGTAAAACCTGCCGGAATTAAAGCAACACGCAAAGGTCGGAAGTGCACGATCTTGGCAATTTTATATTATTATTTTATTATATTTAGTTTTAGGTATAAGCAAATAGTCGATGTAACTTTTTTATTTTAATTTTTGTTTTGTTTAAATAATTTTTTTTAAACCATTGTTAAATTTAAAAATTGAGACAAGTGAACGAGCTTGTGTATTTGAGGAACATGTTTAGTAGAGACGGCAAGGCTAAAAATGATATCGAAAGACAGTGACTGAGGGAAACAAAGTTAATGGTGCTCTAAATGCAATTAAGGCCAATAAGAATCTCTCAAAGGAAGCAAGAATAGCGGTAGGTACATATTGGCGTTCTAGTGCCAACCCTGGAACCATGGAAGTGAAGCCTGGAATTGGCAAAGAAGGAATGAAAGTAGACTAAATGCGATGGAAAAGCGATGGAAATGCGGTCATTAAGACGCTTATGTGGAAAATCTTTGGTCGATAGAGTGAGGAATGAACAAATTAAAAGTGAATGTAATGCTGGCTGTAGTATGGTAGATAGAATAAAGAAAGGAGTGTTGAGATGGTTTGGTCATGTAGAACGTATGAATCAGAAAATGATGGTTAAGAAAATATATGAGGCAAGTGTTGAAAGCAAAAGGAATAGAGGACGTTCGCGAAAGACCTAGAAATATTTAAGGATGGCCTTGTTAAAAACCTCAACAATCGTAGAACTTGTATTAGAATGTATGAATGTAACCGAAGCAAAAGTGGTGTGTCAATATAGAAGAATATGCGTTCTATCCTCTCTGCCTACCCCTGCGGAGAATCGGCTTGATGGTTAGTTAGTTAGTTAGTTAACAAATGCTTTTCTACTCATGGATTTTCAGCTTCAAAATCCTGCAATTATTATGTCATGTGATTTTTCACACTAGTACGTAGTAATAATATAATCATAAAACTTTACATAGGTATTTTTTTCACAAAATTTTTCACCATGATTATGAAAGACTGTATTTCTTTAAGAGGGATATCACATCTAATGATAATATGGCCTATCGTACAATTTACAGCGTAGATATTAGCAGCATAACCCAATTGCACGCCACTGGTATACTCTAAAAGTCGGAAAGCATTTAAAATTGATTAAAATACTTTGTTAATTAGCTTAGTTTTACGTTGTTATGTGAGATAATTATTGATTAAGCAAATTTAAAGTCAAGACGGCACGCGATCTCGCATTGAAAACTTCAAATCAACTTCGCAGTTACAGTTCAATAAGTTTTCAGGTCAAGACACGCACTAATCTAATTAAGTAGATTAATTTTATAAAATTGAATGAGTTGTGAGCTGTGTATAAACATCACGTGTGGGATTGCTGTGTTTACAGTTCACTGAGTGTTATTAAATGTTATTAAATTTAAAAACTTTTACAAACGGTTGCTTGGCATTATGCATTTTTAGGATTGTCAATTATTTTTTTAATTCAATGCCTTAGGTAGTTATTATGTATATGTAGGTGCTGTTGAAAATAAGCTCCTCACCGTGATGACGTGAAAGAACATATTTAAAGTCTCTAACGCGTGAGTTTTTTACCTCTTCGAAGACGTGTAATTCTGAAAAGTGACGTAATGTATCTATACTGGACGTTTACGAATATTGAATAAGGTTAGTAATCATCGTGGTACGTATTTGTTTGGGACTTTGTTTAATTTTTCTAGAGCTATAAATTTTTTGGGAGCTTATACATTACGAGTTTATACAGGGTGTAACAGAGTTAGTCCACAATACTTTACAGGTGGATTCCTGCCTTGATTACGAGTCGAAAATGTTCAAGCAGCCATAATCTAATATCAATAGTTATCGAGTTATGCAATATCAAAGCTTGCATTTTTTTTCAATGTTTTCGACTTATTTTTTGCAAAATGTTGAAGTATGAAGTAAAAATTCCAATTGCAATGTTTTCCAATTGGAATTGGAAGGTTTTTATCATTTTATTTTACATGAATTAAAAGGAATGTATTTTTCATATAAGATATAAGCAACTGTAATGATAGTCCAACGTTTTGCAAAAAATAAGTCAGAAATACTGAAAAAAATGCAAATTTGATGTCGCATATCTCCTCAACTGTTGATATTAGATCGTGGTTGCTTGAACATTTGCGTTTTGCGACTCATAATTAAGGCAGGAATCCACCTGTAAAGTATTGTGGACCAGCTCTATTACACCCTGTATGTTGACACATCAAAAAATACTGATGTGTCTATCTAGCATCTAAACTTAAGTTTCATATCGTTCAGAAATTTCAGAGAAGAGAGAATTAATTCCACAGTGAAATATCGACAGGAACGAGCGTAAGCGAAGTCAATGTTTGCATTTTTTTCATTATTTATGATTAATTTTCTGATTTATCACTACAGTAACTTATGAGGAATATTTAAAATTCATTTTCTTTAAAAAAGTTCAAGTGAAATGACAAATAATATTTTTCAACTTTTTGTGAGTTTTAATTTGTATCAAAGAGAATGAATTTTTTATATTCCATATAAATTACTTTCATGATAGATATTTGTCTTTTATTTTACTAAATATAAGACAGAAATATTTATAAAAAAATTCAAACTTTAAATGTCGATTGTGAAGTTCTATTCATAATTTAGTAAAGGATAACTCCCTTAAAGGTTTTGCTACTAGCTGTGAGACACGCCGTGTAATATTTGATTATTTTTTTGAGAATTTTTCAAATTTCTGAAGACTTGAAATTTTACATTATTTTCATGCTCATGGTCCTCAAACAGGATTAATATTACATTTATGGAAGTAAGGTCTATAGTGTGTGTGCGTGCTTGCGTGCGTGCGTGTGTGTGTGTGTGTGTGTGTGTGTGTGTGTGTGTATGTGTTTGTGTGTGTGAGTGTGTGTGTGTATGTGTATGTGTGTGTGTGTGTGATGATTGTATTGTCGGATATGTAAGGCTATCCCCAAAGACAGTATTACACTTGTGTTCGTGTATATCGTGAAGTTTATTTTTCAGTAAACACCTAAAATTCACCAATAAGGTTTCTAGCTCATGACAATGCCACACCGTCAGGCCGCATAATGTCAAAATTTTGCAATTTCAATTGTCTGCCTCTTTCAACTGATTTAACTACACCGTTTTTTCTTCTTTATGTGTCAACAACATTTCAATAGTTGAAATGCAACATTCGTGAAGAAATCGAACAAATTAATTAGGAAGTACGCCAAAATTAAATGAAAAAAGTCATTTAAAAGTTCATATTTTTGCGGTAGGACCTTTTAAGATGTGGCCATTTGGCTGATTTTATTTTATTTAATGAATTAGTGAAGAGTAAAATACACGAAGTATTAAAAAATAATCTTTTTATATTTTAAACACACACTAAACGTGTTTTCATTAAAAACAAAATACCTACATTGGTTTTATCATAGATATTTCGTCATGATCATAGAACAATGACGGGTGTACAAAAAGTTCCATATTCACTTTTTTGGATTGTTAAAAAGTGAAAAAAAAGAAGCCATCTAATGGTATATAAAAAGTGTATTTTTTCTCATTAATTTAGAAAATACGAAGTCGGTATAGCGATGGTTCTGATTTGCGATCGTTGTATTTTGCTAACCATAATTGAGTTTTGAAAGGTATCAACTTTAAATAACTATCCCAAGTTTCAAAGGAAAATGTTTTGTTGTTATCGAGCTATGACCTACATAAAGTGTCTAAATAAAACTTCAAACTACTCTCCTGCAAACTTGAGAAAAAACACATGCGTCGTTATTCTACGATTATGACGATTTCAGATTAAAAAAAAAACAGGTCTCAAAGGTCTTTGGGATTCATTGCAATATAAAGTTGATATTTTGAATAATAAATTAGATTAAAAAATCAAGGAGAAAGTATGATGAGGATGTGTGCCACCCTTAATCCAATCTTTTAATTTTTTTCTCTTTTGTATCACAACTCTTTTTCTTATACTAAATAATTTGATCCCATCTTTTATTTTTTCTTTTGTATTATAACTCTTTTTCTTATATTATTTAACTTGATTCAACCAAGAATAAAAAAACTATTAAATTGTTTATTATATCTGCCCCAAAACTGTCTCACATAGCGGGGCGTTATAGGTTATAATCTAAATGTAAGAAAGGGAAATTGTGATAATATATAAATAAATATCAATGTAAAAATTGAATTATAGTAGCATTATGGACCTACAAAAGATAGGTCTCAAATTTATCGTAATACTAAATAGTTATCACGGCAAAATTGGTTTGGGTTATTTCAAAATTGGGTTATTTCACTTTTTTTTTTAAGAAAATTTTAATTTTGGTTAAGAAAGTACGTTTATAAAAAAGACTTTTTTTATGTAAAGAACATTAAAAAACGATTTTTAAAATTACGATTTTAAACTCCCACCAAAAAATTAAAGAACAATTTTTATGTCAATCTGATATTTAACATATAATATCACATTCACGTATTTAGATGTTCATTCGTTTTTTTACAAAACAAGACAGCTTTTTTGTAAAGTGCGTCCCTAATGTCAATAAAAAGTTTTGTATATATTGTATGGTACTCAAATGTAGTAGTAATTCATTCCTGAAAAATGAATCCAACATTAAGGCATCAATTTTCGGAATTATCGGATTTTCCTTATGAAAATCCGTCCTCCATTATTTTAAATGTGTACTTAGATAGCTATTTAATTAACTCTACATAAAAACCACTCAAACACAGTAAAAAGAAATAAAAAGTTATTCAAAAATCACATTTGTGATTTGTAAAAAAAAAACACTGTGCGTTTTACAATTTAAAAAGTTATTCAAAAATTTCATTTGTGGTTTATCAAAAAAAAACACCGTGCGTGTTAAAAGTCAAAAAGTTATTAAAAAATTACATTTGTGGTTTATAGAAAAAAACAACGTATGTGTAACAATTTAAGGAGTTATATGTTGTTTTAGTTCATGTTAAATATCACGCAACACACGCGTCATCACAGAATGACAGAATTCGACAGTAATCGGTGGATTGTTCGGCCACAGTTCTCGTCACGGCAGTCGGCTGTGCGGTATGGCTGTCGTTAGTTTAAATTACTTCATATATCTAGGATGTAGGCTTACACAAATGTTTGTCTTTTCCGCACAAACGACATTAATTTAAACCCACAAGCAGAATAAATTACCCAGCTAAGGAATATTTCATGTAAATTTTCTTTTGTGCTCGATCAAAGTGCGTGCGAAGTAATTTATATTATTTCGGTTAAATACATTCGTGCGATGTACATTTCCTGCATTTCGAGTCGTGGATTATGCAAAGACATCATAATATTATTATTTTGCGTATATGATCAAATTGAAAACTCTGTACATGTTCTCAACAAAAAATTCCAAGGCTAACTTTCGCATTATTTGTTAATATGGAAACGCACAACAATGTACATATTTCAATATTATTTTTACCACAGGTTGAGAATTAAATATTTCATTGAATGTTATCAACAATAATTAATGTTTTCCAAACTGGAACATGATTTACGACGCATCTGCCTTACATGTTTTGCACAGGGGTGGAAAAAAGAATACACTTTTTTTATATAAAAAAATCTTTTCCAATAATATTTACTTCTGGATATATTCCCGGTGCGTCTAATATCTGAAAATTCGATCAAATTTTATACCGAAATATTTTAGTTTGGTGCTATGCTGGATTTCTATTTATTGGTTGATAAATAAGATATGTAGGACCCAGGAGAACATCGAGGAGGCAAGGGAAGGAGAGACTGCAAAGAAATATTTAAATACCAGGAGCCGCAACTGACCCGTACAACGCAGAAGAGTGCTCTTCAAGCGATAGGATAATGGGGACGAAGAAGAAGTTTGATAAATATATTTTAATGTATGGTTAATTGAGGAAAGATAATCTTCGACAACTGCAACCTAAACAGTGACACTGAGAGAGATGTTATTATCATAGTATGCAACATAGTTGTCCTCCCTACACTTTTGTATACCTCCGAAACGTGAACGCCGTATTGAAGGCTTTCAAAAGACACCACCAACGATATTTAAGAAGGATCCTAAAAGTAAAATTAACGCATAAACGCATCAGTGCGCTTAAAGAAGCTAAAATGTCGAGCATCGAGACCACCAAGAAACCACAAAAAAATTGATCTTTCAAATGACATAATGTACATGTGTATGTCGGCTATTCCAGGAGACACGGAAATTATAAAAATGCTTCAAAACTGCCTGAAAGCCAATCTTCTCAAGCCAACATTAAGAGGTACACAGAAAACTTACTAAAGACAGGTCTAAAGACAGTAGTCTATCGTAAAACCCAAAATATATCGCAAGGAAAAATGGAGCAAACAGGATACAAGTCAACCCGCAGCCGCTATTTTCCCTTATTTAAGATACCCCAAAATTTGTAGATCCAGGTTTGAACTCTTCTAAAAAATCAATAATGATGAAGAACTTACAAAATTACATTTTAACCACGAAAATAAAAATAAATATTGCCAAACGTAAGATTTGCTTTCTTGGCTTATTAAGCTATTTGATACCATAGTGGCACTAATGAATTGTAAGTTTAGAATCTAAGTATTGCGAATCTTGTGGTTGATTTCTTTTTTCAGCAAAATTTATCTATTTATCAATAAAATTGATCTTCTTTTAATCAACATCTCAACTAATGAAATAGATCGCTTTCTCGGCGTAGAGAGCGTGAGATTATTCGCTGTGACTCAGAGCATATTTCGCCTGACCTCTGACAGTATTGATTATAAATCAATAATATCAAATATTATTTCGCATAATAAGGCAATTCATTTACGATAATTTAGTGTCACAGGAACTCAAAGGGTTACACTGCCGTCTGTCGCTTTATATTATACTGTATTCGCTTTATTGTCAGAGTGAAAAATTTGTGTTTTTCATTATTTAATTTATAGCTGCCCTTTGACTCGGAATTGTGGTACCTACTCGCGACACCACGACTGTAATATTTTCTTGAATAATACGACGCTTGGAGAAATATGATTATTCTTTGGTTTACGTCGCAATAAATTATTTTCAGACTTTTTTAGAATATTTTTAAAATAAAATATTAAATAATTCGTATTTTTTTGGCGTGACCACGTGTAAATTATTTCGACAGTAAACATGAGACAGTACACCCATTCCAAATTCTTATCAGACGCAAGTAATTTGTCAGAAAATTACAAATTTATTATAAACAAAGATTAATTTATACATAATCTACATCCACACTTTCTCGGACATTTCAAATAATGGCCTTGCATGTAATTAAATAAAAAAGGTATGAAGTGAATATCGCAGAATCACAGTATTCAAATTATTTATTATTCATACGCGAAGCTAATGATAACTCATCTTCACAATCTCCGTGTTAGATTTAATTTTAGTGCAATTAATGTCGGATCACCATCGCTTCAGAGAGGGAAAGGAGGTTGGAACCATTCATTTAATATGGTTTTTAATCATACTAATGGCAAGAAAGTAAAAAATCACCGGATTTTACATCATATGTACAATACACTTAGGAGAAACGGAAGTGCTAACGAACCGTAACATTTAAAGAAAAACAAAACATCAACTCGAGAAGGCCTCTTCATGATGCACCTTCAAGTATCGCAGACCCTGGTCCCAAGCTACCGGGCTGGTCTGGAATGCTTTGGATCTTGTCAATCTGGCGAGATTTTGGACTAGCACAATCTACACATGTTAAAGTGCTATATAGTAGCGCAGTGGGTATGACACTGACTTCCCACACCGAGGGTTCCGGGTTCGATTCCCGGTGAGGTCACAATTTAATCAATGTGATTTATTCAAGCCTGGGTGTTTTGTGATGTATTTCGCTTCTGTAATTGGGCCTCCTGGGCTGTTGAAGCGTAAAAAAAAAAAAAAAAAAAAAAGAAAAAAAGAAAAAAAAAAAAAATATAATTTTTGAAATACTCTTGTCACTGATATGAAATCGGTAAAACTATATTATGAAAAAATTATTTTACTTAATAATGCACAATTTCTACAACATAAATATTCTACAAAATTATAATATGTAAAGATTAGTGACTTCCTTTATGTTTAACTTTTGAAGCAATTCAAATAGTAATTATGTTAATAAAAATCAATAATTTTCTATAAAACCGCTATTTATTGAATTATTAATATGTTTCATGACCATTAATTAGCCCCAAAACATGTTAATTCAATAAATAGTGGTTTAATAAAGGATTTTCTTTTCAGTAGATGTAGGTACCTAACTATAAAGTTATTTTGGTGTTATTGAAAAAGAAAAAAATATTTGATTCATAGTTCTAAATTTATAACTTTCTGCACATTAATGCAATTTTCTTCAGTTAAACGATTTCCATACGGATTTAGAGACCATTTTAGCACTAAGAATATCAACTCATGATAGCACACTGTTCCGAAAACAGTTAAAAGAACATGTGTCAGAAAGTCTTTGGGCGTTTACAGGGCTTTATGACCTGTCACATAACTGGCATAAGTCATCACTTTATTATTATTATATTTCATTTATCTTTCAAATTTGTAACGATGTGTATTTTTACAATGAACATTATCGGATTATCTATCATGGTCATCGACGACCTGTTGACATTCTGTATGTTGAAAAAGCGTTTGAACCTACTACGAACTAAGCTTTATAAATGAAAATTTTTGAAGAAGATACTCAAATAATTTATTATTATAACTATGAAAAACGATGAAGTTGTAATGTCTGACAGTGTTTTAAGCTGAAAGATCATTAATAGTAACAAAACATTTTTTCTTACACCCTTTGAAGGCCTTCGTTTCGAAATTAATTAGGTTTATAAAAATAATGTCATCAAATAACATTTTAACATCAAATAACAAGTTAAGCACCTACCATAAGACTGGTGTACTACAATAATCGTGATTTTTATACGACAAAAATTTTGTAATTTTGGATTTAAAGTCATACTAAAACTTTTAATTTTTACTCCCTTTATATTAACTCGTGACGTCTGCTTGCTTGCCGTCAACAAAAACTTTGGATGGATTTTTAACCCTTTTCCCGTGATCCAATCAAGCTGAAACTTGGCAAGCAGACTCGTGGCGACGATCAAGAAGATCTATCAAATTTTCGTTAAAAAAAAATAA